>JAJJWW010009493.1:0-15612 GCA_023531295.1 Papaver armeniacum
AAACATTTCAAGAAAATAATCAATAAAATCTATAGTTATTCATCTTCAAATGGATTAGTTGAGTAAATTCTAGTGAGGGGTGTAGTGTGGGATTTCCTGCAACTACAAGCTTAGCTGTCATCCACTGTGTACTACCCTATATAAAGGGAAGTCTGTTGTAGGGAGAGTTCTTTTTGAATTGTTAAGCAAGTCATTAGGAGAGAGAAAGTTTTAGTGTGATTGTAATTCTGTAACTCATTTCTATTTCATATTGTAAAGATTCAAATATTCAATCAATAAGAATCATAATCATTCATCTTAAAATGACTTAATTGTGTATTTTCTAGTGAGGGGTGTAGTGTAGGATTTCCTGCAACTACAAAATAGATAGTTTTATTCAGCAATAGACCTTATACAATAATTGAAAGAATCAAAAATTGATGTCTATTTTGTTGGAAGAATCTTCAAAGATCATCTTCAATTTCCTCAAATTTTTCAAGATCTTCATCAACAGAATCACGTCTGATTTCTCGGATACTGCACACAATACCTTGATTATGTTCACAGGCTAAAGCATTACCCTTACGATTAATATTCCGAGCATACTCCCTATTATCGATTCCAAGTTTGATAAGTTTTATTTGGTTACGGATAAAAGTTCTTAGTAATGCTGCCTGTCTATGATGTGTTTCAATAGTACTGAGGAGGACTTGTCGTAGATTGAGAATATCAATCTTAGCATCCAAGCTGTTTTGGACAAGGAGATGAGTCACATCTTCCTTTTCTTTTTCTTCACAACCAGATTTATTGAAGGAGTCATCAAGATTAATAGTTTCATTAGAAGCCATTCCACTCAACGCTTTCAGAATTTTAGCTTGAAATCTGGTTCGAGGATACATTCTTTAGTATAAGTTCTGTTAGAGCATAGCTCGGTTGAACCCACCAAGCGTTGGTATGTCAAGTTTGGTTGTCATATTTTAGTGAAACAAAACTCATTTAAAGAGTCGCTTGATTATATACTAGAGTCAACTTCGTATAGGTTAGCTAGAAAGTTATTAGGATATGAGACATACAAGTATAACTCGAAGACTTGAAGAATGTGAAGAAGTAAAGAGCTACAAAAATGACATCATCCTTCCTCTTGAGGTTAGTAATATTTTGACTTGAACTATTTCATTCCTAATGTATCTTTCAAGTCGTGCTATATTGAAAACATAAGCTGAAAGTTTGTGAATGATTATACTCTAGTTAGACGTAGTATTAAGGAATTATAATACGAAGTATAACGCCTATCTTTTGAACTTCGTATATAAGACATCGACATAATCGTATGAATGCTATTGTGATTATGTATGGGTATGGGTGAAGATTTCGTCCTAAGAAACAATGTTTTACATTCGTTTAAAGGAAGTACATTCATAAACTTGTTCTGTAAATCGAAAGGGAAATCGCTAGGCTTATTGGTATTGTTATTCATTGCAAATCTTTGGATTACCAATATGTGTGTTTAGTATAACCGCTCATAACTTGTTTATGTATCTTGGTAAAACTGTTCACAATGCCTGAATTATGTATCGGTGTGAATTTTATTAGTGAAACCAATCTTAAGTAATCACCTGAGATGGTATGATCGATATTTGTAATTGGTGTGACCATTCCTAGTCATTGGGTAACTGATCCTAGAACTTGGTGGGACTAATCACAAGATGTGTAATCGATCCTTGTAGTAGGTTAACAAGTTTTAGTTATTGGTTTAACCGATCATATAACTTGTGCAACCAATCATAAGTAAGTACCATAAATAGTGGTAACCGATCCTGGTACTTAGTTAACCATTTTTATGGAAACTAGTGTGACCGATCCTAGTAGCCACTTGGAAGTAGAACCGAAACTTGTTTTGGTAGAAACGTTAAAACCATGAATGGTGATTGAATGTTTTTGATCAATCACATAGTTCTTGGAAATCAGATGAACCAATTCTAAACTCGTTTGGAAGTGTGGCAAATCGGTTCCAATATTGTAAACATGAAAGAGGATTTACAAACTAAAGATGTCGACATACTTTGAACACGTGCAGTAATTCTTATTTATTATTGTTCAAAGATATTCCTTAATAACTAAAGGAGAATCCCGGATCAAAATAAATTGAGAATCTTTTAATTAAAGTTTTTAGTTTTATATGCTTTTAATTTCCAGCAATTAAATGCATATCTTTAGAAAATAAAAATTGGTAATGTGCATTTACTAATTGAAGATTTTCTCTGAGATTTCGGTCAATATTTGGACAGAGCATTTCCAGGAATTATGAAAACCGATTTTGTGTTTATTGCATATCTTTGAGAATATTCGGTTTTGGAAATTCCTTGGTGTCCAAACTTCCTTGGTATATAAATATTAAAGTTTGCATTTCAAGCAAACTAATCCTCAGAGCCAGCAAAACTACCTTGTTGTATTGTTACTGGTGGAGCCGTCTATTCGGAGAGGAAAGTACCCTAATTAGGCGAAATATCTTACGACCGCTCGTTTTAAAGACTTCTTTGGGATTGGGAAGCTCTACGAGTACCGTTGGTGGGAAACTAGATAACTGCAGTTTATTATTAGTTTTCGATTGATTTGATTGACTAACGGTTTTTGAACTTTGATTGCACCTAGTTTGTTTATGATTAAAAATCTTCTCTTCTGATATAAGATTCACTCAAACTAGATCGAAGTTTCGACGGGGATCTTTAGACTGTTTGTAGATCTAAAGACGTCTTGTGATAATCTAATGTTAACAGACTCCGTTTTGTATGTGATTGATCACAAGAGATTCATGTTGATTGTGTGCAGGTGTTTATTGAAGATCTAAGAAGATTTGAAGACAAAGAAGATTTCTTATTTGAGTTCATAATCTTTGGTGTGCACAAAACTTGATCGGCTGGGGATCCAACTATAATCTGTTTATCTTTTAATAGATTGGATTGATTAGTTGTGTAGATCAGCATCAATACATTTCTTTGTGATTTATAGTATTGATTTGCATAGTTTAAACAATTATTTTGGTAGTTGTTAAATAGATTGATCTAAGAACCCGACAAAGGAGTTTATTGGGATAAACGGAAGAGCCTTTTGTCAAACTCATATCACGTTGTTTGAAAAGTGTTGTTACCGAACAGATTTGTTGTTCCTTTACTGCTTGGAATACAAACCAAAGGAATTGTTCCAAGTACGTGACTTATTGTAAGTTGGAGGCGCAGGGATACAGACGTAACTAGGTGAACTATAGGTTTAGTTGCTTGGACTCAACTATACGAAGTTGGTTTAGATTTTTATAGCGGATTAATCCTGAGAGTATTCAATTCTGTACAAGGTCCCGGGGTTTTTCTGCATTTGCGGTTTCCTCGTTAACAAAATCTTGTTGTGTCTTTTACTTTTCTATTTCCGCAATTATAATTGTTTTTATTATAATTAAAAGTAAAATACACAAACGTTAATTCCTAATTACTTGATAGCAATCCTATTGTGTTTGGTTAAGTCCGAACATATTATCAAGTAATCATACTTATTCGTTGTATTGTCTTGATATCGTATCCATAGACGATCACACGAAGTGTGTACCGATTAGTTGTATTGTCTCGACTCAGTCCATAGACAATCACTTTCGGAGAAAAGACTTATAGGTGGAAAAGTTTTAGATTGAGGTATATTTGGGTACCCTCGTCTTTTTCAATTGGTATCAGAGCAGGCAAACACGAAAATATCTAACAATCTGTGTTTGGTGCGATCCAACCTATAAGAAATTGAATCCATGTATGATTCAGTTAACGTTAAGCAAGAGTATGAATACTCAAATGTTGAAGATGTTACTACTTCGTTGACTCATGATCCAGGAGTTGAGAAAACATCTGTGTCTATCTCTGATGGAAAAGAAGATACTTGTTAGAGCATTGCTCGGTCGAACTCGCATGCGTTGCTATCTTAAGCATGTTTGTCAATGTTAGTGATCAAAACTATAAGTCTTGATTTCCAGCCTATGTAGCTAAAGGTCTCGGACTAGGATAGAAAGTGTAGTTGAGCTCAAGAACTCCATGGCAATCATCATACAAGACGAAGGACTACTCGAGGAACCGATGGAACTTCATCGACTAAAAAGTATGTGGAGACTTGAACTTATCTGTCACTCAAAAGTCTATTTACTCTATCTCCTACTCTTGAGACAAAAGTTGTTTAGACGTATAGATTTTCATTATACACATTTGCTATTTCGAGCCGAGTTTAACTCGCCTATCTATTTCTCGAAATATGTGTTGGTAAGCTTTCGCTTTAATCGAATTCATCTTTACCTAGTGACGAAATTCATGATATGTTTCAATCACTTTTGAAATTGCTCTAACGAAAAATGGTCTGTGAATAACTGCTATATAACGTTCTCTGAGAATGTTTCAATGATTGAAATGATAGTTTAGATTACATAACCATTGGTAGGATATAAGCATTGTTGTGGAAATACATATATGTATAAGTCCTTATTCCTTGAACCAAAGTTTGCGAACTTTGTTGATCAAGAGAAATGGAAGTGGCGCAAGCCAAGTCCGCGAACTGGCGGTAGTTCTCGACCCGAGAATTTCCGCTGGAGTTTGTGTACTCCTTCTATGAGCTTAAGTCCGCGAACCCAGTCCGCAAACTTGAGTAGGTTATATCTAAAACCGGTTGTTCTTGAACTCATGTTTATATAAAATAAGGAATGCTTTTGAAAACCGTGGCTATAAAGTTCATGGACCGATTCGAGTGAATCAAACCGTTTTTTCTTCGATTGTGTCTTGTGTAGTTACATAAGATCTAAGCAATTGAACAACTCTCTAACTAGGTCATTTGAGTTAGTTGAACTAGTTATGGTGAAGAAGAATATGGTTGATATGAGAGTGTTTATATGGCTAACCATTTGGTTGACTATTGTTGAACCAACAAATGTTAATGTTTGGGTACGGTTCATAAACCCAAAATTGAACATTTCGTTTGTGTGTAACAAGCTAAGTTTTCGATCCAACGGTTGAGAAATATTAGCTTGAATCTAATCAGGTTTTCATCTAACGGTGAATATTGAATGCTTTGTTACTAAGCTAACATTGATTGCAAACCCTGATTTGAAAGACTATATAAGGGAGAACTCTAGCAACTGGGAAACCTAATCCCCACACTTTACGTGTGATACTAGTGTTTATGGGTGAAAATCGTTTCTGCCGATTTCAGTAAATTCGGTAGGTGAGTGAGAAACTGGTTTAAACCCTAAACAAATATGTTGCACGTGAGCACTTTATAGATTCGAGAGATCAATCTGTACAAGTCCGGCCTAAACCAAGAAATGGCCGTTCAGACTTGCTTCGGTCACAAAGTGGAGGAGAAGGGTTGATTTGGGGAGGGAAGCAAAGAAAGGTGTTGAGACCAGAATAGTTCTAGGAGAGTAGTATCTCGACTTGTATCAGAAAGTGAAAGCTTAGGAAGCTTGCAAGAGATGAAAGCTTTTGGGAGAGCTTGCAAAGTTGCCTTTTCTGATAGTGTAGTATTTTTCTCCTAACCGAGACTTGTGTCTGGTGGAAATAGGTAAGACCTATTTATACAAGTCGAGATTGAAACGTACCCAGCCTCATGAAGGAAGAGAGTAAAGGGTGAAATAATGAGAGGAGGTGGTAACCGCAAGGTGTTTATGGGTGAAAACGTTTTCACCATTATTTCCTCATTTATTTGACCGCTTTATTCATTTTCACGCTTTCTTAATGTGAGCGTAGTGTACGCCGTAAGTGTGACCGCCAAACCAAAACCCCGCAAAGCATCCCCGCTTTGTGTTGATATCTCGAGTGTTGGTTGCACCTTGAATGCAAGTGGCGCTGCTAGTGGCGCGTGTGGCATGTGCCATTGGCATGTGCGGAATGCCCTTGTTGCGGGTTGTACCTCGAGCGCAAGTGGCAATGCCAGAGCTGCTAGTGGCGTGTGTGGCATGTGCGGAATGCCTTGGTGGTAGGTTGTACGTTGAGTGTAAGTGGCAATGCCAGAGCTGCTAGTGGCGTGTGTGGCATGTGCGGAATGCCTTGGTGGTAGGTTGCACGGTTTGCGAGTTAGGCTACCAGCGTGTGTGTTTTGGCATGTGCCAATGGCATGTGCGGAATGCCTTGGTGGTAGGTTGCACGGTTTGCAAGTTAGGCTACCAGCGTGTGTGTTTGGCATTTGCGGAATGCCTTGGTGGTAGGTTGCACGGTTTGCAAGTTAGGCTACCAGCGTGTGTGTTTGGCATGTGCCAATGGCATGTGCGGAATGCCTTGGTGGTAGGTTGCACGGTTTGCAAGTTAGGCTACCAGCGTGTGTGTTTGGCATGTGCCAATGGCATGTGCGGAATGCCTTGGTGGTAGGTTGCACGGTTTGCAAGTTAGGATACCAGCGTGTGTGTTTGGCATGTGCCAATGGCATGTGGGGCGTTAGGGCCGTGGCCTTGGTAGGAAAAGCTACCGTGAGCATGTTGGCATGTGCCAATGGCATGCGTGGCGTTAGGGCCGTGGCCTTGGTAGGAAAAGCTACCAACGAGCATGTTGGCATGTGCCAATGGCATGCGTGGCCATTAGGGCCGTGGCCTTGGTAAGAAAAAAGCTACCCAATGAGCATGTTGGCATGTGCCAATGGCATGCGTGGCCGTTAGGGCCGTGGCCTTGGTAAGAAAAGCTACCGGCGAGCATGGTGGCATGTGCCAATGGCATGCGTGGCCGTTAGGGCCGTGGCCTTGGTAAGAAAAGCTACCAGCCGAGCATGTTGGCATGTGCCAATGGCATGCGTGGCCGTTAGGGCCGTGGCCTTGGTAATAAAAGCTACCAGCGAGCATGTTGGCATGTGCCAATGGCATGCGTGGCCATTAGGGCCGTGGCCTTGGTAAGAAAAGCTACCAATGAGCATGTTGGCATGTGCCAATGGCATGCGTGGCCGTTAGGGCCGTGGCCTTGGTAAGAAAAAGCTACCAATGAGCATGTTGGCATGTGCCAATGGCATGCGTGGCCGTTAGGGCCGTGGCCTTGGTAAGAAAAGCTACCAGCGAGCATGTTGGCATGTTCCAATGGCATGCATGGCCATTAGGGCCGTGGCCTTGGTAAGAAAAGCTACCAGCGAGCATGTTGGCATGTGTGGCCGTTAGGGTCGTGGCCTTGGTAAGAAAAGCTACCAGCGAGCATGTTGGCATGTGCCAATGGCATGCGTGGCCGACTTGGCCTAGGTTGCATGGTTTGTAAGCCTAGGGCGCTATATTTGGCATGCGCCAATGGCATATCGGCTTGGAAATATGGCTTGTGGTACGTGTTGGCATGTGCCAATGGCACGTACGGCCATGTTGACCTAGTTGCACGTTTTGCAAGCCTAGGGCGCTATATTTGGCATGCGCCAATGGCATAGCAGCTTGGAAATATGGCTTGTGGTACGCGTTGGCATGTGCCAATGGCACGTACGGCCATGTTGACCTAGTTGCACGTTTTGCAAGCCTAGGGCGCTATATTTGGCATGTGCCAATGGCATAGCGGCTTAGTTTGGCATGGTTGCCAATGAGTGTGATATGTAGTTTGGTTTTGGCGTCGCTGCCATGGTGCGAAGTGTGCGGCTTGGTTTTGGTGTTGTTGCCATGGTGCGCAGTGTGCGGCTTGGTTTGGCATTGTTGCCATGGTGCGCAGTGTGCGGCTTGGTTTGGCATTGGTGCCGTGGTGCGCAGTGTGTGGCTTGGTTTGGCATTGTTGCCATGGTGCGCAGTGTGCGGCTTGGTTTGGCATTGTTGCCATGGTGCGCAGTGTGCGGCTTGGTTTGGCATTGTTGCCATGGTGCGCAGTGTGCGGCTTGGTTTGGCATTGTTGCCATGGTGCGCGAGTGTGCGGCTTGGTTTGGCATTGTTGCCATGGTGCGCGGTGTGCGGCTTGGTTTTGGAATTAGGGTTACGTGTCAAAACCTAATCTGGTATTTTGAAAAATACCCCTATTAATTATTTACACCTGAGTTAAATGCTCTTAGTTAATGTGTTGCGGGTAACACTAGGTCATGGGGTTTTACGATTTTACCCCTTGTTTAAAAACCACCATCAACATTAAGTCCCCCCGCTTAGCTCGGAGCAGGGGGCTTTGTTGCGAGAGGTAAGCATAAGATGGTGACAAACTATCAACAAAGAAACCGTAAAGAGAATTGAGGAGGCTTGTCTGACCTTTTATAAATAGGATTTGGAATCCTTGCCTCTGTAGTTTTGCACAAATCGGGAGGCTGGCACAATTGGTGGGGCCGGTGCAGCTTGGGCGACGTTGGGAAGTTGGCGTGAGTTGGGAAGTTGATTGTGCTAGCTGGTGGGACCGGCGCAAGGTGTGGAATCTGTGCGTGCTTGCAGGCGTGACTTGAGAGGCCATTGGGAAGTAGGCGCAATTGGTGGGGCCGGTTGCAACTTGGGCGACGTTGGGGAGTTGGCGTGAGTTGGGAACTGAGTGTGCTAGCTGGTGGGACCGGCGCAAGGTGTGGAAGTTGTGCGTGCTTGCTGGCGTGACCGATGTAAATAAGGAGGGAGTTTCTTCAGATAGCAAAGTTTCCTTATTTTGCCTTTTCCTTCACGCGGCTTCAATTAGGGCATCGTCCATGCCAAAAAATCTGGAAGCGTTATGTCCCTCATTGCTTCCTTTCCTTTTAAGGTTCTGTATTCATACCCAACGCAACTGCATCATCTCCCTTGTTTGAGAGGGGTTCTTCTTGTTGGTTTCTCTTTTCTTTGCCTAGAGACGAATCATCCTCTAAACAAAGTGAGATTCTCAAGTGAAGGCGCGAGATCTGACTCTTGCGAAAACACCCCGACTAGGGTTATTCGGGCTAAGAAAATCATATCGGTATGTTTTCTTCTTCTTCTCTGTTCATGTTATCCTCTTTTATATGCGTATAGATAGGATGGAACTTGATCATTTTCCCATTCTTTGCAGTGTATGATGGGACCTTCCAGGGATGGCCGTGCCTTTAACTTTTCGGAAAAGGACTTCAGAATTGGCGCAGATCAATCTTCTTCTCTTGAGGAGGCATTGGTTGGGATTGAGTCCTTGCTCCATGAAGCTAGTGAAATTGTTAAGGACCTCCCTTCCATCTATCCCCACGAAGAACATGTACATGCTCGGACTCTCTTGGGTTCAGTGAGCGTGGAGGAGAGCGCCATGATTCATGATTTTGATGCGGGTGAATCGAAGAACTTTCTTCGAAATGTCAATGAGAAAACCTTTGAAGGAGCATATGATGGAAACGAAATAGCCTTTGAATTTGATGCCAAAGGTGCTGTTGGTAATACCAGAGAGGTCATGGTGGCGTATGCCGTAATGGTCGTCGGGGAGGACACTGTTGCTGCTTCTGTGGCTGCTTCGGGATGGGATGTTGAGGTTGCTGCTGCTAAAACCGTTGAATGGAACCTTTGTTGCCCAGGAGGATTCTTTGGGGAAAGTGTTTGAAGATAGCTTTGCCCGAGGGGACTTGTGCTCCATCCTTCGAGGGCTAGTTCCTCCCTTTTGTTATTTTTGTTAGCTTCTTAGTTCCCCTGATGCCTCCTCTTTTTTTTTTTTTGGTAAACTCATCTTTTCCTTCTTCTTCATCAGTAAACATTTTGCTTCATCTATATTTTTGAAAGAGGTTGTGGTATGATGGCTCTGCCGGTGGTTTTACGGGTTTATCGATGTATTTCTCGATATCGGAGAATTTGCTTGGAAAAAGATGTATATTTTTTTTTTTTTTTTGACGGGAAGGGAATCCCCGGGAGAAATACAAATGGTGTATTCATCTTGGGAAGTACAACTACTAAGAGGAATTGTTAAAGGAAATCTTTTGAAAAGGAAAAGGAGTAAATGGGAAGTACATCCCCTTTTTTTATGGATTGGATTCCTTGAGCCATCGCGAGTGAATTATCACGCCTCAAAGGTGTGACTGCATTGATGAGATTGCAATATCCTCCCAAAAGGGTATCCGCAACCAGATACGGCTCGTCTTCTCCTTCTTTGGGCAAATCAATTTTCTTGTCATCTTCCCAACTTGAAACGTGCTTTCTTTTACCACTACATCTCCAATTGAAAACTGGTTTAGACGTCGTGCAACCGTTTGACTCTTGGCTTCGTTGGCTTCAATAGAAGTTTCCAAGCTTCTTGCAAAGTGTTCAAATGGTCCAGCCTCCCATTCGCATTTCTTGACAGCGTTCGTGCCCGATGTCGCGCCCGAGTCCCCATGACGGAAAGGGGGAAGGAAAGGGCGGTTGCAGAAAAGGTTGCTTGGTCGGACTTACTTGCATTTGAAAACCATGAGCTAGCGCCAACGGGTCTTCTCCGGATGTCCAGGTTTCTTGGTAGTTTGTTGATGCGATAACCAGTGGGATGATTTGTTGGAATTTCCTTCGGGCGTGGACGTTGGCGGAGGCGCACATCCAATTTCGCTTTGTTGTCGAGCACCCATAAACGTCCCAATATCATGTCGTGATCTAGTTCTTTGACAATATGGAATTTGCTATGTGTTATAGCGTCTCCCATCTCGATCTCTAAGTTGATGTAGCCATGCGCGTTCAAAGCTTTTCCTCTCAAGTCCTTAATCACGGACGGGGAATATGTAGCGTCTTGTTTTGTAAATCCTGCTGCCTTCAGTGTCTTGAAAGTAATGATGTTGTGGTAAGAGGCCGTGTCGATGAGCCTGTCGTCAAATTCGTTACCTCTTAAACGGGATATGGTCAGCAGTCCCCAGTTCTCCGCTTCGCCTGTTTGGGAAGCTCGGGCCCTTGGCGTGGATTCCGAGGAGAGAAAAAGCCGTTTGCCGGATACAACACGATTGAGAGCTGCGAAAATATCTTGGCGCTGAACCTTGGAAAGATAGAGAATTTCGCATACATGTCGCATCATGGATTGTACAGTCTCGTGTACGGAGTCCCTAGAGGAACCGCAGTTTCTTATTGGTAGTGGGTCTCGATGCACTCTTTCGTCTCCTAGTTGGAGTTCTCCTGCTTCTATCCTTTCTTTGAAAATATGCTTTAGTCTGTTGCAATCGCTAGTCGGGTGGTGAACGAACCTGTGGTAATGGCAGTAGTTGGGGTTTGCCATCTCAGCCTCGGTTGGTGGCCGTCGAGCGGTGGCAATCTGATGACATCATCTTGAACCCGGGCTTCTAGGAGGTCAATCACCTCCTCGATGGGGAATGGGAAATCAAGGGTATTTCCTTCGGTCTCACGATCTTTGCACGGGAGTTTTAGTGACGATCTTCCGTTGCGAGGGTTCCCATTGCGCCGGCGCTTCACGTTTGGTGGTGGCTCGTAGTTGCGGCTTTCCTTTTCCTCTTTCGTTTACTATGTTCACGGAGGATGAGTCGGCATTAAATTGTTTGCTGATGAGGCGTCTGCTCCCGCGGGTTTCGCGCGCGTCTTCGATTCGAGTTGGCCTAGTTCTTTCCAGTAATGCTGGTGCTGTTGTTGCAGATCGTCTGGCAGCTTCATGGAGTTCGGAGAACGTTTGGAAACGCAAGTTTTCTAGCAGGGCGCGGTAGATTGGAACCATACCATTGATGCATGCGTTCACCAATTGTTGCTCGGTCACGTTTGGGTCTTGACAGTCGAGTGCTTGAACCCTGAACCTTTTGACAAAATCATTCGGATGTTTGTTATCCCACTGGTACATTCTTCTGAGGTCCGAAAAAGTAACTTGTTCAGACACGAAGAAGTATTTCTTGTAAAACGCAGTGACCATGCTACTCCAGTTGGGAATCTTTGCTCGGTGGGATCTTTGTTGTACCATGTGTATGCCCTTCCAGTAAGTGATTTTGAGAATTCCCTTAAACGAAGAACGTGATTATATTCATGTTCACCTAGGGATTCGAGGAAACGAGAAACATGCTCACGTGCATTCCGGTACCATCGTACGGGGTAAATTGAGGAGAAGAGTACCCCCATGGGAGAGGGATTCTCTGTATTTCGGATGGGTAAGGGGGTTAGTGATGATGCACGTCCAACTCATCATTCTTGATTCGGTTGCAGAGGAGTTGTTCCAAATCTTCTCTCGTGACAAAGTTGGGTGGCTGATTTCTTTCCAACGGGATTCTAGTGCGAGTTTCCTCATCCACGAAGGCGTGCTCCGCCGAGGTGCTGGCGTCGGGGTTGTTGGAGACGTTCCTAAATGGCTCTAGAGGGCGCGACTCACGTGGTAGTCGTTACGTCGGGGTCTTGAGAAAGGTGAGTACCTCCTACGTGTTGAAACCATATCTGTGCAGGCTCGGCGAGCATCTCTTGTCGTTCCATCAGATCAGCGATGGTGACGTAAGGGCGACTTCCTCTTGTCCCTCCGGTTTCTCATCCCGTCGGCGGGGTAGTTGGGATCTTGGTCGTGGACGGAGGCGCCATGCTAGACGAAGCATTTGGGGTCGTGGCGGCGGCTCTAGCCCTGGTGACTGGTGGCGCGACACCCGAAAAGATATTTTCGTTGTCGTGATTAGAGGGTTGTGCAGAGACGCTAGAGGAGGCAGCGGCTCTGGCCCTGGTGATTGGCGGTGTTACACTTGAGGGAGTGCATTCGATGTTGTTGTTGTCAGCCGGTGACGTAACAACGTTATTGGGGAGATGCTAACATCGGGGGTGCGTTCATGTCTTGGTGTTCTCGGCAGCCGCTCCGGGACCTGAGTTCCACCATGTTGGGATTTGACGTTCGGAAACGAAATCGGGAGTCGGAGTTGGTATTTTAACAGATAGATCAATCCTCCCGCTGTGGTCGCCAATTGTTTATGGGTGAAAATCGTTTCTGCCGATTTCGGTAAATTCGGTAGGTGAGTGAGAAACTGGTTTAAACCCTAAACAAATGTCTGCACGTGAGCACTTTATAGATTCGAGAGATCAATGCATACAAGTCCGGCCTAAACCAAGAAATGGCCGTTCAGACTTGCTTCGGTCACAAAGTGGAGGAGAAGGGTTGATTTGGGGAGGGAAGCAAAGAAAGGTGTTGAGACCAAAATAGTTCTGGGAGAGTAGTATCTCGACTTGTATCAGAAAGTGAAAGCTTAGGAAGCTTGCAAGAGATGAAAGCTTTTGGGAGAGCTTGCAAAGTTGCCTTTTCTGAGAGTGTAGTATTTTTCTCCTGACCGAGACTTGTGTCTGGTGGAAATAGGTAAGACCTATTTATACAAGTCGAGATTGAAACGTACCCTGGCCTCATGAAGGAAGAGAGTAAAGGGTGAAATAATGAGACGAGGTGGTAACCGCAAGGTGTTTATGGGTGAAAACATTTTCACCATTATTTCCTCATTTATTTGACCGCTTTATTCCTTTTCACGCTTTCTTAATGTGAGCGTAGTGATGCGTGTCGTACCACAACAAATTGATTCAAGATTTTTCCACTCAATTAAAAATAATATAATGGAAGTCAAGTTCGTTCCCACGAGGAGCAAGAGATTCTAGTTGTAAAAATTGTCACGAAAAGGGGGGTGTAAAAAGCAAAAGAAAATAAACAAAGCAATTAAAAGATAAAGTTGAAAGCAATAAGAGAGACAAGATCAATGAATCATTCTTCGTTGCAAAACAATGAATCAAGTTATGTTCTTTTCTACTTGTTATTAGTCACAGATTATCACCAACCGTAGGATGGCAGTGTACGCTTAGCTAGCCCCAAAATCCCTAATTTCACCGAGTAACAGTCCGCTTAGTTATCGATTCTATTCAAAAGAACCACCCCGAGGTTCGCTTACAAGATGTAATTCCATGAATGCATTAAGATTTATGAATTTAGGTTTAGTACTAGTAGTTAAACTCGGTTCGCTTGGTTCACTTTCTAGCGTTGTTTCTACACACAATTGCTCCACGGAATCCCTCCGCAAGGTCTCGTGTTTGCTACTTATGTAAAGAGTCAAGAAACGATTACTTATCTCCTAACTTTCACTAGCTTTAGATCAAATTAACAAATCAATTTAGTTGGCCACCTAAACAATCTATCAATCAATCATGAATGTCTTTAAGATCATTCCTATTAGTAAAAACAAACGATAATCATGTGAAAAACTAAAGATAGAATTGAAACAAAAACTTAAATCATATTAAGAACTAGGAATTCATCCTCAATCAATAAAATTAGCTACTCATGTTAAAGAGTTCACACAAAGAATAAGAAAAGAAAAGTGTTGTGTGTGTAGAGATGTGTGTAAAAGATGTAGAAAACTTCTCTATTTATAGGCTTCAATATTCTCCAACTCTTCCAAGGATTAGAATCCTTTTCCTTTAGCAATTCAACTTCCAAATCCAAGTTTTTCTCAACTTCCATCTTCTCTTTCCAAGTTTGAGCCCAATTCTCCATCCAATTCCTAGTCCAAGTCTTCACACCCATGAGAGAAGTCCATAGAAAATTCTGGAATTTTTGCTCGCCGGAAAAGCTGGGATTGTGGCCGGAATCCGGCCGGAATAGTCGCCGCCGGCCACACGAAAATTTCTCCGCAGTGGAATATTGACGAAATATTCCGTCGGTCCACCATTAGGACTAACGGTCAAAAAGTCAAACCGTCGATCAACCGGGTCAAGGTCTCGGGTCACGAGTCGAAGCGAAGTCAAGATTCGAGTCATTGGCGGGGTGGCTCGGCTAAGTTGCCATGGCATAAGCCATTGCTCGGCGGTAGGTGTGTGTTGCACCAGGATGGTGCATCACCGTGCACTTCCAACCAGCCAAAATGGTTGTTCCCTTTTGTATACCAATCTTCCTTCCCTGCAATTCAACTTCATTGTCTTGCCTAGCCATTGCATCATTGTTATATATATTCATCACCTGTAGCAATCCCAAGCTATTCAACCATTTCAGTCGATTCAATCAAAGCCTAATATTCATCTACATTGTTCTCGAGCCAACACGCACTATAGTAATGCCAACACAAAGCTTGATTTGCAACTTTGTATTTTTATCTCATTGAGACACCAGCTTATAGTTCATCCATCTCAACTCTTTCGGCTGCAATAACCTATCCATTCTTGCAATCTCAGTATCAAACAATCATTAATGGCCCATTTCTGCCTATAATTCCAGTTCCTTGCACTGACATTAACACAACATCTCAGCCATCCCGCAATGTCTATGGACCATCACCATTTCCACCTTGTTTCAGCTCCATTTTCAAAGCATCTTAGTTCAATATCCGAAGTGCCAAACCGGCTCTTGCCAGCATCCTCACAAAAATCCATCTCGAGCCACTCCCCTTGCTCTCCGGATACAACCCATGCCTGCCATCTCATCAGCACTAAAATGTGTGCAACCAAAGACTAGCACCGTAAGCGCCATAGCTCATCTAAGTAATAAGCTCGGACCACCACCGGACTCCATTCCACTCACAATCTCACTCGGCCAACAACCCGCACTTTGCCTTCCCACTGCTTCAACTCCATTTGCTACTTGAGTCATGATGCTAGCTTCAATCATTAACAACATCAGGTCCATCTCGAGTTTCAACATAACCATCGACTCAACATCCAACACCTCAATTTCATACCACCAATACCAGCTACCACCTCCTTCATACACTCATACTTCCCTGTAGTTTCAGTCTTGAATCCCATACTCTGCCATGAGTTTCCACAACAATTCATTGCCAACCTCATTGTATCAACACATAGCACCACAGAACCACCTAAAC
>JAJJWW010009494.1:0-96768 GCA_023531295.1 Papaver armeniacum
TTGTGGTGTTGTTGTTGCACCTAGAAGGTTAAGAAGTTTGTACAAATTTAAACTGAAGCTGAGAAGGTAGTCTGATGTTGCATTGTGGTGAGTGGGTTTTGCAGAGCAGTTGTGTGTTGGTATGGCTGAAGTGCAATGCAAGAAGCTACAGATGAAGTTGGCCTTGAGGTGATGGACTGAGCTTGAATTGCAGCCTGGTGGATACAAGGATATGACGTTCGTACTCTGAGACTCGAGGTGAATCTGCAGCGGTGATAGAATGGGATTATGGAGATGATGTTATGTCAGCTGAGAGATTGCACAAGGAGTCCAAGTGCAATTTGAAATTATGAGTACACAAGTCGGGTACTAGATGAAGCTGGTATGGGATGGTGTTGCACATGGTCTTGTTGTTATGGTTCAAGGAAATGCTATATTGCAGTCCGAGCCGGCAGTAAACCGAGCTGAGCCATATGGAAGATTGGCTTGTCGCTTAAGGTTGTGGAAAGGTCATGGCGCTTGCTGGGTGATGGTCTGTGTGATGCAGGTGCCATAACTGGTTCATGACTTTGATGGGTTTCATGGAGGTCGGATGGAGTCCTTCATTAGCTCAACTAGCCGCTGGCATTTGAGGTGAAATTGTGACTGCAGTGAAGTGAAGGGATCTGTAATGGAGTCGAGGGTCTGGTGGCAATAAGGCTACAGGTGGAATGGCTCGAGTCGCAGTTCCGTTGGATTGAGCTCATTGCAGATGCAGGACTGGAAGGTGGAGCATATGGAGATGAAACACTCAGGATTGAATGGAGAAGCTGGGTCTGGAGGTTATGGAGCTGCAACTTTGAATACAGATTATAATGTGACAGGGCATGACTCGGATTTGCAAGTGCGGTGTTTCAAGTATTGCGGTGAGCTAGAAGATGAATAGGATATGAGGCAAGAGATGTTGTGAAATCGTTGGTTTGTATTGGTCGAATTGATTGAAGGTAATATGTTGTGAAAGCTACTGTAAGGTATAGCCATCGTGGTCGGTAGTGATGCACAATGATAGTGCAAAGACATTGTGCCCTGTGCAATGGCACATATCAAACCCTATCAAAGCTATTTTAGAACCCGACTCGCCCGACAACTCACATTCTAACTCGGTGATTGACCGAGTCCCGACCGAGTTGACTCGGTGACCTTTGACCGAGTTGACTCGTTGATCGGTGACGGGCGGACTTTGTAGGTCACCCGAAATAGTTTGTCGGTGACTTTTTCGGCCAACTTCCCGCCATAATCCCAGATTCTCGGCCGATGAATTTTTGGACATAATTTTACATGGGTTTTCTCACACATGGGCTTGGTGGACCACTTGGAGATGGGTTTTGAGAAGACCTAATATTGGAAGGAGTATCCTTATGGAATGGAGAAGCATATATATAGAAAACTCTTTCTCTAAACCTAATATCTCCATGAGGGAGACTTCTACTTGTTTTCTAGGGTTTCACATGATAGTTTTCTTCTTTGCTTTCTATGATGATTTCCAAAAACACAAGTAACTAAGTTTTTATTATTGGTTGAAGATGTAGTTGGATTTTGCAACCAAGTTATGATTTTTATGAATTAGTTTTCTCTCAATATTATCGTTTGATTTCTACGGGTTATAATAATTGCATGATTGATGTATTGCAATATGATTGAATGTTTGTTTAGTTAAGACTAGAATTGATTGAACTCACATCCATATCTATAGCTATTTTAGGGTTTTCATCGAGCGATAACCTTGAATACGAGTAGCATGATATGATTCTAGGTTGTAGTGATACATCCTTGTATTCATATGTAGAAATTGACCTTTGTTCGAATTGTTTTGCGCAATGTATTTCAATTGCATTGATTAGCCTATTTAAAACTTAATGCTCCTAGGAATTGAACTTAATTAGCGCAAGGCGTTAGGTTATTCTTTAGGTAGAATTCACATACGCAGCTTTAATGTGTGTGTTGATGAACTTTGAAATTTACTGAGTATTCTTGCAATAAGGTATTCTATGGCTTTTGATGATAGCAAGATTAAATACGAATTCTATTCATATATTCATAAACTTGTTTACAATTGAAGATGAAACCTTTATCCAATATTTTCACCTCATTGATTTGCGTGTTTACTTTTATTTGTTTTGCTTTTATTTTATTTTAGTATATAAAAATCAGCAAACCCCCGGTGTTTTATATAGGAAACCATAACATATTGACAACCAAGACCTCTTCGTGGGAACGATCCTTTCTTGCCCTTGCTATATTTATATTTTGAGTAGTAAGAAAGTGTAATTTATTTTTGACGCCTACGACAAAGAATCAAATTTTGGCGCCTGATTGCCGGGGAGGCAGCGGTTGTCAATTGTTTTTGGTTTCTTATTTTTGTTTTTAGTTTTGTTTTACTTTTTCTTATTCTTTGGTTCTTAACCGAGTTTTGAGAATCTCGTTTCAGGTACCGATTTCTATGGACGGAGCATATTGGAGCAATCAATACGGCTTTCAACATCAACAATATGACAACTATCACCCTTACGGGGAGTATAATCAAAACCAATCCTTTGGTTATGGTCAATACTCCACGTACCCTTTTAGTTATTCTCATACATTCCAACCTTCTTATGGTGGGTATGTAAGTGAGCAACCACAAAGAAGGGATGATACTTGTGCTCCTATTCATATTTCTTCTAATTTGGTAGATGAAATGCAACAATTTATGGCCAGCATGGAGTCAATTCATAGACAACCAAGCGTGGAACCAATTTCATCGACCGAATGTGCTCATAGTATGTTTGGCCCAATTTCTGATCGTAGTTATGATCATTCACCCATTCAAAGGGAAGATAATTGGCCTAACATAAAGTAAGTAATTCTACTTTTGCCTTGTCGAATGAGCTTTACAAACAAATGGAACACTATATCCAGAATTTGGATGGATCACTCCAAGAGCTTCAAAGAGGTGTTTCCGACGTAAGAAAGGACATTGATGAATACATTTAGGAAATGAATAATTATGTTGAAAAAGGCGAACCTTTGGGGACTTTCGTTGATAATTGTGTAGTTAACTCAACTCTTGATCATAATAATGATCGTTCACCTATTCAAAAGGATGAGTTCGAGATTAGCAACACTAAATTCAGCGAGGACCAATCTTATGTTGACTATGATAGTGACGGTGATTATGATACATTGCTTGAAATAACTCATGGTGACATCCCCAAGGAGTGTACAATGGAGTCTTTTTGGGATCAAGATGAAGACGAAGAGGAATATGTCGACACTTGTGTAGATTACTCAAGCATTGATCTTAATAATGATCAAGAGCCTATTCAAAGGGTGGAGCTTGAGGATGATGCATTTTCGAGTGTTCTAAAAAGTTTCTTATATTTGAATCCGCAAAAAGAGTATGTGCCTTACAACAAAGAGGAGTATGTTGAGAATGAGACCGTCGACCAATATTGTGGAAGACCCAATTGAGCTTGCATATGATTGTAATGATGATGTTAATCGAAACTTTGGTTAAATGAAACGGACGAAGAATGGTTGCAAGGTTTGATAGAGGACCATGATATACAAGAGGTGAATAATTCACTTGAGTTTTCAAGGATGAAGAGGATTCCGTAATACAAGAGATTGTGCAAGGTTTGTCTAACTTTGTTGCCTATTGTTTCTTCTCCTTTACCTCTTATTGGTTTGAATGTATGTGCTTCGAGAATATTGTTGGATGACTTTGTTTCTCGTTTTCCGCCATTAGAGATACTTGATTCTCATACTATGCAGGTTTTGGAACAAGAAACAATGGAAGTACCCGACTTCTATATTCTTTATACACTTCCAAGTGTGGACAAGAATAAGTGTGGGGGAAGCTTTTATCAGTTCATAACTTCACTTTTGCTTTATTGTACTAATATTTGTGTGAAGCTAGTGTTTCCAAAACAGGTTCTATGGAAGGATCCTCAACTTTTCAGGTTATTGGTGTATGGGGAATGAATCTTGTAAGGATATAGTCGGGCTGACGACTTTAAACCAAGCGCTACATGGGAGGCAAACCCATAGGTTTTGTATCTCTTATCTTTTAATTTTTCTTTTCTTGTTTTTAGCTTTTTCTTTTCGCATTTTGTTATATGATTTCCCACCTTGACTTTCTTTGGACGATTCAATTTACATTGAGGACAATGTAAAGTTTAAGTGTAGGGGGGTGGTTAAGCATTTGCGTTGTAAATTTTTCAAATTTTTCAACTTTTGTGTAATTAGTGAATAAGAAAACTCCAACTTGTAGTTAGTTTAGAGTCACATAGTATACATGTCGCTAAGATTACATCGAGAATCTCATAATAGTGACCTGAACTTAGAGATGACAGAGAACATGATCGGGTTTCTTACTTGTATGAGAGTTAAAGTTAGATTTAACCATGCCAGTGGCAAATAAGGTGCAGACCGAATTCGGATTAGAGTATTGATCCCCTATAATGGAGACTACCCATGTTACATAATGTGAGGCACCAACCTTCAATTCTTTGTACTGTCTAAATTTGTGCTTTTAGAGTGTGTGTCACCGTACGTAAATTCGGGCGGAATGGTGAGCTGTCCAACCTCCCACCATAGAAGCACTATTTTGATCTCTTGAGTGCTATTTTTATCAATCATGATGGTGACATCGAATTGCTAACTTACATACCACTTGTAATCTTGTTCGCAGTTAGCACCATCCACCTTATTTCTCTCTACACCAACAGGTCCATAGAAACACCATCATCATCAACAAGAGGAGCATCACAAATTTGAAGGAAAGTTGAACACGTTTGAGGTTTACAAGCAAGTGCGTAATTGAGCAGATTTGATTCGAGTAAAAGCAACAAAACAAGGAGCAATTTTATAAGTTGAAGACTATTGTACAAGAGTGAAAATTATCAAGGATGAGAGTTCGAGAAGTTTACGATATCAAGACATACAAGTTGTGAAGAATCAAGCGGTAAAATACTTACACCATGGCCTTTGTACTTACGTTTTTATTTTATCTTATTTGTATTTCATTTTTCTCTTCTCTCAAAAAAAAAAAGAGACAAGAAAAATTTGTTGTTTTATATTTTAGTTCGTTTTTAGTTTTGTATTCTTTCAATAAAGCCAATGGAAGAAGGAATATCTATAAAGAAGTTTCAAGCAACAAGGAATTAGAGGAAAGAGATATATTGTCAAGATTCTACGAAGTTCAAGAGTTATCATCAAGAGTTGAAGACCGAAGACGAAGATGAAGACACCGATTGAAGGTCGAAGACGTTTCTATGGATGCTGTGAGAGTGGTGCTAGATGCACGCCGAACGGATAACAAGGTAAGTAAGCATATTCCCACCTTCGTTAAGTGGTTGATTTCCTTTCTTAGAGATCGTCAGAAAAAATGGGTTTTCAAAAATTTATAAAAGATGTGGGTTTTCAAAACAATTCGGAGGGTTTTACCTTCCTACCATTCAACGTGTCGCAGGATTCTCTCTTCATTCCTACCTGGACACATGTGTGACCCATAAAAAGCTATTTATTATTGAGAGCAACTTCATAAAACCCTTTCTTGTGAGGCGAGTCGAGACTTTTGATCACTCCGAACCCAATTTTAGTCGAGAAGGGATGGTTACTTCTCTCTCAACTTTTAAGGATGAGATTGTGTTCATTTATGTGTCTAAATTCTTATGACTAGTGTGCAGAATTTCTATGTATTCTTAGCGCGTTGGATACTATCATTTCGGAGAACTAGTAAGTTGGAAAAATAGGTTTTGTGGGTATATCTCTAGTAAACCCTCACGAGACTATAACTCATCCACTAGGGACACCTAGGGGTTTAAAGGCTTGTTATTTATGCTAAAAGTGACCGTAGCCTCGACGACACGGAGTTGTATGTATTCTTTATAATTGTTTTGTTTGATTTGCTCGAGGACTAGCAAAGTCTAAGTGTGGGGGAATCTTATAGGTGTCTAAAACACCTAATTTACTAGTGTAGTAGCAGGAAATCCCACACTACACCCCTTACTCAATTTTGCTTAATTAATCCATTGAAAGATGTAAGATCAAGAATATTTATTGATTGATTTCATAAAATGTTTACACAGGATAATAGAATTACACTTAGAAATTAAAACACTCTTAAACTTTCTCTCTCCTATTGACTTGCCTAACCATTCCAAAAAGATCTCTCCCTTTACAGACTCATTTAGCCCTTTATATAGGGTAATACATAGTGGATGACAGCTAAGCTACCCTTTATTTTGGGAATGTCTCGCGAAGTGTCGCAGATGCACAAACATTCACTCGCGACACTTCTTAACCCTCGCCAGGTCTTACGTCTTCTTTATGTTTTGCTGTCGTTATTCATTGCGTCGTTTATTTTAGCTCCTGCGACTCCTTCGCGATGTCATTGTTTATTAATCCCGCGAACCTTGTTTGTTGCGATATTATGACCCTACATCTTGCCTCTTTTTCCTTGAATATTGCTTGACAAGCGATCTTTAAGAAAAAATCTATTGTGGTAGCGATCTTTGATTTTTGTTGATGAAGGAACGAGCAAAAGAATACTTTCCTTGGAAAGTATGTACTTGCCTCTATTCTTTTGCAAAGTTCCAAGCTTCTTTGAGATATATACTACGAAGTATCGTCTCCTTTCTCTCCTCATATTTCTCCTGCGAGGGAAGAGTATCATGAGAGTTTTACAATATTGTTGCCGCGATCGCTTATCTTTATCTGTTTCAGTTTTGTACTTTTACACGGATTTTGATTATTAATGTCTTTTCTTGACACGTCTCTTTCAACCGCTTTATTCTTGACCATTCATGTCTCTTCGCATTAAATGACCTCGCTTTTCTCGAGGATCTTTTTCCCTATATATAGTTTTTTTTCCCCTCCTTTTCATTCTTTAGTTTTCTCTCTCGCAACTTTTCCTTGACTCTCTCCTTCCGCAATTTGCGCTCCCGTTTACCGCAAATCTTTTCTTCGTCCTTTCTAGCGCCGATCCTAACCTTTAACATCTCATCCATTCCCATACCGATAATGGCTTCCATTAGTCGTGCATACAAAGCTTCTTTCGATGAAGTTCAACAAGTTGCTCGAAAAGGGTTTTACTCTATCAACCATTCCCGATCAAGAATCTTCATCTATTCTTACTCGAAAGTTATTTTCTCGATCATCAATGTGATGATCAAAAGATTATAGTCTCGCTAGGTCAGCTTCTCGCAGGGACTTCCCATTCCCTTGTACAATCCCGAGATGCCTTTATTTTATGAAATCTTGGCCCATGAAAAATTCTCTGGCTGTTTATCAATTGAGTGGCGATTGCATTCGCCTAATGCTTGAGTTCGCGAATCGTGGTGCCTGGCAAAGGATCTTTATACCCTACTACCTAGACACCCCGATTTCGCAGACTTGAAAAATACCGAGAAATACACTCGAGAGAGATTTTTTGAAAACTATTCAAGTGATAAAGATGATTAATGCGAAATCTCACCGGGGCATTCGCCCCGAGAAAAAGAAGGATAATGTCCCTGAGGATAAATTGCTCATGCAGGATATTGATTGGCACCCGGGCAATAATACTACTCCTCGTCACTCCAAAGATGAGAAGTGGTGGGTTGTACCCTTGATTTTAAATGGCCCTTATATCGCGGGCTCGAGACGTTCTTCCCGCGAATCTCGCAGGTATCATCCTTGGGAATTTAAATGGCCGATAGGGCAAAAGAGGTATGTTTTCTACTTCACATCTTGCTTTCGCAATTTCCTTTTTATATTTGCTGAGTTTGTGAAATTTTTCAGATCTCCAATTTGAGAAGAAGATACAAGGATAATCCGTTGGAGAGTACCCGGCGATATTTCGATCGCTACGGATGAAGTAAGAAACATTTCCTTTGTTATTTGAAACAATATTGTTGCCTCTGTTTCTTATCTTTAACCGTATGCGAAGGTTGAAGTCAAGAAGTCGTAGCCGCGAAGATTAAAAGTAAGGGTAAACTGCTGCTCGCAAGGGTAAATCTTCTGCTCCATTAACTAAGAAGCGAAAGGTCCAATCTTCTTCTCGCCTTAGCTCAAGCTCCCAATCTTCTGACGAGGATAACCATAATTCGAATTCCTCTCTCGCTAAAGAGATTCCGTTGGCCGGTTCCCCTATGGATCAGTTATCTAGCATCTTCTCAGATTCTTTCCAAGGAATGGGAGATGCTCCCCTAGCTTCCCTTTGCAAGACTCTCGCAAATGTGTGTAATGCTGCTTTACTAGAGGGCAATAATTCTTTCAATGGAACCTCTAGAATTGTGTCTCCTGACTTCTTGAACGCGCTTGGGTCTTTGGTATGCATGCAGTCATATTTCCCTGTTAATTAATTAATTAATTTTTTTTTTTTTTTTTTTTTTTGACGGTTTTTCTATCTTCTTTCATAGGTTGGAAAAACTTCCTTTGTAGTTGCCTCAGATCTCGAGAGAAGACGCAACAATCTTGAAAAGAGAAATTTACAATTGAACAAGAAGACCCAAGAGTCGGGAAGTCAAGCCGTGTCATCTCGCGATAGGATTCAAAAATTAGAAGCCGATCTGGACTCCCAAAAGGATAGAGTATCTACTCTTCAGAGCTCAAATCAGCAACTTTACGGTATAGTAATTTTCAATTCTCAAATCCTTGTCATGTTATCATTTATCTTTCTTTGTCTGACTATTATTCTCGCAGACGTGTATAATCTCTCCGAAGAATCCATTCTTCTCCATTCATTTCCCGAGCCTATGAATGATGATGTCCTTCTTACTCACCTCAATCAATCTCTAAGTAGTTCCTCAAATAAAACTAACCTCCTTTCATTAAAGGATCTTCAATCCAAACATCATCTCTTAGAGATCGAACACAGATCTAGTTTAAATTTAACTAATCGCTTTAAACGAATGTACCTTGATTCCGAGAAGAAAATCAAGACTTTAAGGAAGAAAATTAGTGATCTCATAGATGAGAACGATCGCATTACTAACAGAGGTGCACAGGCGTTAGCGGAATTCCACAAGTCTCTTCTCGGTGTGCAAGTTGAACGAGATGAACTCCTTCATCAAAATACCATACTTAAGCAAATGAGAAGAGCAAGTTCGATTTCTCTTCTTGTTATTAATAGTGATGATGAATTCGCCAGGCTGCGAAAGTTTTAGATAATGCCAGGAATAACCTAGGTGTTGATGTTAGTCTTCATGCCGAGCATACTTCCTTGATTAAGGATATGATATCTCGATAGAGAAGGTTATTTATTATACCTCATCGCTTCTTACTTTTGTAGTATTGCTTGTAAATTATTAACTTGTTGTTTCTTATTTGCTAGAACCGAAAAGAGGCTTCAAGTTAGAATTAGAGAGCTTGAATCTGAAAAAGAACAACTCGCCAGAATTTTCCAAATGAGAATTGAAGAACTCGAAACCGAAAAAAGAACATTTCAGAAAGAATCTCTCCTTCGCGAGAATAAATATTCCAAGTTGAAGAAACAATTTCTAACGACAGTGAAGAACTTTAATAATGATGTTGTTCGTTTTTCGCAATGGAGCCATGGAGTATGTTTGTAAGGACCACAATATCCTCTCGCATTCATATCCCCGGCTCCTTGAAAAGGTTCCCGAGAATCGCCTGTCTCGGACGTTTCGATAGCGAAGCCGGCGAAGAAGAAAATTTCAAGCGATGAGAATAATAGATCGAAGAATCGATGAAGAAGAAGAATCACCAAAGAGATAACTCTTTTTGTTTTATAATATCTCGTACATTTCGTATCCTTATTATAGTGTATTTCTTGGATTTTTCCCCCGAATTCAATCTTCACTCCCCTTTTTTGGTAGTTCTTCCTTGTAATATAATCGACTAACATTATTGATGTATAACTCTTTCATCGTAAGATGAATAACAATATTCTATCTTTTCCATTCCCATACTTGCCTCTCGTTATTTATCTTCGATGGAAGATTTTAGTTGTCATCATGTATGTGGTTGAATAATAATTTTATTGTTATTGAAATGTATTGTTGCGACGAGGTCGCAGGTATCTTCATAAATCAAGAATTCTACTTGCCTTGCCTTATCTTCATAAATGTATTTTATCTCTTCTCATTGCGACAAGGTCGCAAACCGCCCTTACATTTCAAGTAAGGACCCATTGACCCTGCCTTATCATTTTTGTGTGGTCTTCCGAGTTAGACCTCCCTAATTAGAGGTCTTCCCCTGCCACCTTTTATTGCGACAAAATCGCAGGACGTCTTTACACTTGCATGTAAAGACCCATTGATCTTGCCTTATCATTTTCCAAGTATTTTTGCCTCTGCAGGATGTTTTAGTTGCGACAATATGACAGGCCTATATATCCTTGCGAACACATAGCCCCATGACATTGTTGTCGTGCGACGAAATCGCAGACGTCCGTACACTTTCGTGTAAAGACCCATTGATCTCGCCTTACCCTCGCGTTAGTATTATTGCCTCTCGGCAGATCATTGCACAAATATGACGAGCCTAAATTCTCTTGCGAAAACATAGCCTTATGACATTTGCGTCTGCTTTGACACCCCCTAATGGAGAGTGTCGCCCTTATCATCTCCCGGTTGCCCCTTCAAGGAGGCGAAACATCGGCCATACAAGACTAGCTCCTCCCATCCGGTCTTAACAACAACTGTTGTTTTTCGCAGCCTCTTATCCCTTATACCTATATGGTTTATGGTTACGAGACCGCACCCTAAGTGGAGTTTTCTTCGGGCGAGTGCAACATATGCCAAGACTTGCCAAGAATGGCCAGGGTAGGTTCATCCATCCCGGCACTCGCTCAACCGTGTACCTCGGCGCCTTGAGCATACACCGACTCCTTGGAAGAGACCCTCGGTCGCCCAACCAGGGTATAACCTACATATATAGTTGGGAATCCAAGGTATCTCCCTGATAGGCTTTCATGGGCCCCAAATCTGCATGACCCAGGTTTCAGGAGCGGTGTAACCTTCCACCTGAGCCATGTTAAGAGATACCCCCTTATATGACGCACTTTAGGTCTTACATTTGCCTCTTACGAAATGTTATTCGCGAACTAGGGTGTACGCCATAAAGGTTCGTCCCATTCATTTACTCATTCATATTTGTTAAATCATTCAATCATTCATATTTCATTATTTGCTAATACTTGTTTACGAAGTATTCGCACAATTCTGTTTCATTTGTTGCATTTTCATTTTCCTTTCTTAACTGAATTCCCATATACTCTTCGTTGCGAGATTCTCGCACATCATTACTTCAATTGCTACTTTTTCTCCTGTTTTTGTTGATTATTCACTTCTTATGCCTTTTGTTCCTCATATCCTTTGCTTCTTTATTACCATAATATTCGCCTGTCTCTTGGCACTCACCCCGCGAGGTATGTTCAGTCCTTACTTCTATAGCATCCACCATCAATTTTTCCTTTCTCTGCTCATCCCTCACATGTTGCTTCCAACCTTTTCTTTTGGCATTTCTTTCTTCGCAGCTTTCTACATCGACCTCATGACATTGTAGCGACTCCTTCCAATCTCCCTGTATAATACCAATGCCATTTGGATGTGGAAATTTTATACATTGATGATATGTTGATGCGACTCCCAAGATTTCATGAAGCCATGGCCTCCCAATCAACGCATTATATGGAGATTCCACGTCAACCACACAGAATAAAATATCAGTTGATAGTCCTTGTAGAGGTATTCTCATGTGAACCTCTCCCTTTGGTTTGTTTGCAGTGCCATTAAAGCCATATATCTTGTATGTCGAGGGGATCAAATCCTCATCTTTTCCTCCCATCGTCTTGTAAGTATGGTAGAAGAGAATATTCACCGAACTTAGGTGTCGATTAGGATTCGGTTGATCGCCCAACAAGCTTCTCGCCTCATCATCTTCTCCATCAACTGGTTTCGGGTTAATCTCTAGTTTCACAACCAACGGGCTATCATGTGTTTCTCTTCCTTTTGGCACTTCATCTGCAGAGAAAGAAATAGTCTTCAATGCCACTTTTCTAATCAAGGCTCGTTCTCGCCGGACTCATTATTTATTTATCATTAGCATCTCTCGCAAAGACTCTACTGAGCACGTTGTCATGAAAATCTTCGATTGTGCGATAGGAGTGGACGATAGAGTTGCAATTCAAATTTTTAGCTTTTGTCCCGACTTCTATCACAAATGTTTCCTTTCCTTTTGCTGACACTGTTCTGTGCATCTCTGGTGGTGGTGGTAATGTTTGGCCTGTTTCTTCTCCCTTTAGGAAGTGATTTAACTTCCCCTGATCAATCATCCTGAGAATAATTCTCTTTATGTTTCTACAATCGTTTGTTTGATGCCCATGGAAGCGATGGTAAGAACAAAACTCATGACTTCTATCGCCTGGCGGTGGTTCCATTCCCACGTTCCAAGGTGCTGGTACATTTTCCATCACAAGTATAGCTTCCAAGATCTTTTCCACACTAGCATTCAAGTGGAGGCATCTTAATCTCTTCCCATACTATTCTCGCGACTTCTCCGCCCTCCACGGTTATTTTGCCTTCGTCCACCATATGTTTCTTGCACATGATCTAGCCTCCGAATCTTATTATTGTCTGTTACGGTTGTAATAGTTCCTTTCTCGTTCAAACTCTTCTTGGTCGTGGCTTCCCATGGCTACTATCTTCCGCTGTCCCTCATCACCTTCCTCGCTTGTTGTCCTTGCGAAGTGCTCGCCACTTTGTATTTATGAATTGAGGCAACAAGCTTGCGTTCGCGACATTCGAGTTTGTGTTCGCGATTTGGATAAGAATTCATTTCATTTCGTCTTTCTTCTAAGGCGATATATTCTTCCCGTAACTCTCGCAGCTTCGCCATCGTGATTGTATTTTTGACTCTAAAAATTTGAATGTATAACAAATTAGTCGCGAAGAGAGCATTCACAAATGAGAGGATGAGATATCTTTCCTCAACCCTCCCCGCCATTTCGCTACACATGGTTCTCCATCTTATTGTCAACCGCCTTAAGCTCTCGCCAACCCTTTGTTTCAACCCGAATACATCTTCAATACCAGTCGTGAAGAGTTGTTACTTATGTATGCTCCCGTGAATGTGGCTTGTAAATGATTGAATGATGTGATTGTATTCCTTGGTAGTCCCTCAAACCATTTTAGTGCTTCTCCAATTAGGCTTGATGCGAAATATTTGCACAAGTATAGCATCATGATTCTCCCACCGCAACATACACCTCATATAGGCCTTGATATGTTGTACGCGCAAAGTTGTTCCATCGAAGATGTTTGTTAATGCGGAAGATTGCACTTAGGAGGTATTCCTCCCATCCGTACTTCTAGCGTGAAGGGATTCTTCGCGGCTTCGCGATGGCTTCGTCCAATTGTTTTCTTCCTCCTTCCCTTCTACTATTCGGTAATCCTCTCATTTCATTGATTCTCTTAAGATTTGTTCATTTGCCTCGTAGTTTGATTCTACCGGTCTTTTCAACTCGCTTCTCTCCTTCTTCGCTCGTGCCTATCTTGACCTTCCCGCTCGTTATTTTCTCTCTTCTTTCCCTCGCGACGCTCTTCTTCGTTTCTTTTCGTCAATTCGCACGCCATTATATCGGTTGTTCTCTCCTCTTGGCTGTCTCTCGGCTCTCATCCGCACCCTCTCATATTCTTCATTAATATTTCTATTGGTACGATTTTGTTCCCTTCTTCTTTCGCGGTTGTCATGGTTATTCTCGCCGGATTGCCTCTTCCATCTCTTGATTTTCCATTTCTGCTCTTATCCTTTCTCTCTCGCGAGCTAGCCGCGCTTGTTCAATGTAGTGTCTCTCAATGTCATCCTCGATCTCTCGGTTTCTTCTCAATTCTTCTCTCCCATGCAAGATTATTCTCCCTTCAAAGCCACTGGGTCATTCGGTTCTTGGAGTTGCATGTTTCCTTGATTTTCCCTATTCCGCTCATTTTGAAGATTTTCGGGTTGAGGAATATAACGATCTTCTATTTCCCCTCTTCTCTCGCCATGCTCTATATTCGGATTTTGTGTTTCTTCCTCGGTACTTTCTGTTGGTAAAACTCTCCTTCTTTCTTCCCTATTCGATCTTGAACTTGATCTCACGCTACTTCTAGATCTCCTATTTTGCAACCTCATATTTTCCATCCTCAATTCATGATTCTGTCTTGTCAAGTTTGCTCGTTCCTCCGCTCTAGCCGTCTCTCTTCGTGTATTGTTTGTCTCAATCTTTCTAATGCTGCAATTTCTTCGTTTCCTGGATTTATTTCTCCATTCATTCCTTGCTCTCCTTGTCCATTGTTCACCAGCTGCTGCTCCTCTTCCCTCTCGTCTTCGAATCAGACCTCCAAGTATGTACACTTACTCTATCATAATCCACAACCGTGTTTGCTACTGGGGAGATCGGTGGTTGGTTTTGATCTTCTCCATCGTTTCTCATATTCATCCTTGACGATTCTCTCCCGTTTCATTCCTCCTTTCTCCAGCCAAGTCTCCCACTTCTTTTACAAATCGTTGGTTGCCCTTGTACATTTCTTCTTCTAGCCATTTTTCTTTTCCAATGAATTCTTGAGTATCTTCTCCAAATCTTTTCTCTGTCGATCCAAATTCCTTCCAATTTCTACGTCAATCGCTGCTATGTCCCTGTTTCTAGCGCATATGTAGTAAAGCAGAAATCCCACACTACACCCTTACTCAATTTTGCTTAATTAATCCATTGAAAGATGTAAGATCAAGAATATTTATTGATTGATTTCATAAAATGTTTACACAGGATAATAGAATTACACTTAGAAATTAAAACACTCTTCAACTTTCTCTCTCATATTGACTTGCTTAACCCTTCCAAAAAGATCTCTTTTACAGACTCATTTAGCCCTTTATATAGGGTAATACATAGTGGATGACAGCTAAGCTACCCTTTATTTTCGGGAATGTCTCGCGAAGTGTCGCAGATGCACAAACATTCACTCTCGCGACACTTCTTAACCTCGCCTAGGTCTTACGTCTTCTTTATGTTTTGCCTGTCGTTATTCATTGCGTCGTTTATTTTAGCTCCTGCGACTCCTTCGCGATGCTGTCGTTTATTAATCCCGCGAACCTTGTTTGTTGCGATATTATGACCCTACAACTAGTTAGTAGTTACGCTGTCTTTGCTATTTTTCTTGTGAATTATGTACTTTACGCGTGTTTTTGAGTTATTAGGTACTCTGGAGTCGCACGGAGAAAAAGAAGAAGAAATCACCCAATTTGAACGAAAAAGGAAAAATTGTCACTTCACGAGCGAACACTATCCGGAGCCCAGTCAAGGTTAAGGGACAACTCTCTTTTGGAGAAGTATTAAAAGGCAAACAAAGCAAATGTTAAGGGGCCGCGGATGGTTAGCCTAAAGCAAGGTGACCGGATACTAAATAACCAACCATACTCTTATACCCTAAAATCGAGAGACTCATTCCTCTTATTCACAAATCTCACGAAATTGAGATAGAGAAGTTAGGAGAGAAGAAATAAAGGCGGTTGTTGCTATGAAGTTGTTGTTTATCTCGTAGAGGATTGAATGTTGATTTGAATCACAAATTAATGAAGAACATATGGGTTTATGGTTGAGTTGAGATGTAGAAATTATGCTGGGGTTGAATCTGTACGAAGATGGAAGAAATGTGTTGTTGTTATCGTGAATGGCAGTGGGTGTTCATCAGAAGAATTAGGTTCAAAACTCAATTGATTGATGCCGTGAAAGAATGGTGGATTAATAAGGGTTTCTGAGCTTCAATTGGATTCGCAGAAGAGGGTTATGAGATGATATTTCTTGCTGATTTGAAGATAATGAATTTTAGATTGATTGGATAATAGATGGGTTCAACTCGGATTCGAGTTTGGAGTGATGTTAGAGTTGAATTCGAACTAGAATTTAGGTTGATTCAAGTTGGGTTTAAGTTTTGCGGATCGAGAAGTTCTTTTCGGTGTTTGAAATCGTTTGAGCATGGGTCTCATTAATTGAAGCAAATGGGTATGGAATTGAGAGGATGATAACCGAAATGGTTGTGTTAGTGAGTCACAGACAAGGAATTGAGGTTGGCTGAGGATGAGAAAAGCGAGTTGGGAGCAAGGTTTTATGTTTGGTATACTGTGGTAGCCGTGGTGTTGTTGTTGCACCTAGAAGGCTAAGAAGTTTGTACAGTTTAAGCGAGCCGAGAAGGTAGTCCGATGTTGCATTGTGGTGAGTGGGTTTTGGCAAGCATTGTGTGTGTTGGTATGGCTGAAGTGGAATGCAAGAAGCTACAGGTGAAGTTGGCGTGGAGGTGATGGGTGAGCTTGAATTGCGGTGCCTGGTGGATACAAGGATATGACGGTCGTGCTACTGAGACCTGAGGTGAACTACAGGCAGTGATAGAATGGGATTATGGAGATGATGTTATGTCAGCCGAGAGATTGCACAAGGAGTCCAAGTGCAGCTGAAATTATGAGTACACAAGTCAGGTACTAGATGAAGTCGGTATGGGATGGTGTTGCACATGGTGTTGTTGTTATGGTTCAAGGAAATGCTATATTGCAGTGTCTGAGTCTGCAGAAATTGAGTGAGCCATATGGAAGATGGAACATGACTCAGGTGACGGAATGGCTTGCTGCTTAGGCTGTGAAAGGCTGTGGCAGTTGCAGGTGATGGTCTGTGTGATGCAGGTGCCATAACTGGTTCATGACTTTGATGGGTTTCATGGAGGTCGGATGGAGTCCTTCATCAGCTCAACTAGCCGCTGGCATTTGAGGTGAAATTGTGACTGCAGTGAATTGAAGGGATCTGTAATGGAGTCGAGGGTCTGGTGGCAATAAGGCTACAGGTGGAATGGCTCGAGTCGCAGTTCCGATGGATTGAGCTCATTGCAGATGCAGATTGGAAAGTGGAGCATATGGAGTCTGAAACACTCAGGATTGAATGGAGAAGCTGGGTCTGGAGGTTATGGAGCTGCAACTTTGAATACAGATTATAATGTGACAGGGCATGACTCAGACTTGGCAAGTGCAGTGCTCAAGTATTGCAGCTGAGCTAGAAGATGAATAGGATATGAGGCAAGAGATGTTGTGAACTGTTGGTTTGTATTGGCTGAATTGATTGAAGGTAATATGCTGTGAAAGCTACAGAAGGTATAGCCATCAGGGCTGGTAGTGATGCACAATGATAGTGCAGCACATTGCAGGCCTGTGCAATGGCACATATCAAACCCAGTCAGGCTATTTTAGAACCTGACTCGTCTGACAACTCACATACTGACTCGGTGATTGACCGAGTCCTGACCGAGTTGACTCAGTGACCTTTGACCGAGTTGACTCGTTGACTGGTGACCGGGCGGACTTTGCCGGTCACCTGAAATAGTTTGCCGACGACTTTTTCGGCCAACTTCCGGCCATAATCCCAGTTCTCCGGCGATGAATTTTTGGACATAATTTTACATGGGTTTTTCTCACACATGGGCTTGGTGGACCACTTGGAGATGGGTTTTGAGAAGACCTAATATTGGAAGGAGTATCCTTATGGAATGGGAGAAGCATATATATAGAAAACTCTTTCTCTAAACCTAATATCTCCATGAGGGAGACTTCTACTTGTTTTCTAGGGTTTCACATGATAGTTTTCTTCTTTGCTTTCTATGATGATTTCCAAAAACACAAGTAACTAAGTTTTTATTATTGGTTGAAGATGTAGTTGGATTTTGCAACCAAGTTATGATTTTTATGAATTAGTTTTCTCTCAATATTATCGTTTGATTTCTACGGGTTATAATAATTGCATGATTGATGTATTGCAATATGATTGAATGTTTGTTTAGTTAAGTCTAGAATTGATTGAACTCACATCCATATCTATAGCTATTTTAGGGTTTTCATCGTGCGATAACCTTGAATACGAGTAGCATGATATGATTCTAGGTTGTAGTGATACATCCTCGTATTCATATGTAGAAATTGACTTTTGTTCGAATTGTTTGCGCAATGTATTTCAATTGCATTGATTAGCCTATTTCGAAACTTAATGCTCCTAGGAATCGAAATTAATTAGCGCAAGGCGTTAGGTTATTCTTTAGGTAGAATTCACATACGCAACTCTAATGTGTGTGTTGATGAACTTTGGAAATTTACTGAGTATTCTTGCAATAAGGTATTCTATGGCTTTTGATGATAGCGAGATTAAATACGAATTCTATTCATATATTCATAAACTTGTTTACAATTGAAGATGAAACCTTTATCCAATATTTTCACCTCATTGATTTGCGTGTTTACTTTTATTTGTTTTGCTTTTATTTTATTTTAGTATATAAAAATCAGCAAACCCCCGGTGTTTTATATAGGAAACCATAACATATTGAAAACCAAGACCTCTCTGTGGGAACGATCCTTTCTTGCCCTTGCTATATTTATATTTTGAGTAGTAAGAAAGTGTAATTTATATTTGTGTCGGCTGACAACCGGCCAGTCAACATACTTTGAACATGTGCAGTAACGCTTATCTTTTATTGTTCAAAGATATTCCTTAATAGCTAAAGGAAAATACCATATCGAAAAATAAGTTGAGAATCTTGTAATTAAGGTTTTTAATTTTATTTTTGGAAAATGAAAATTGGTAATGTGCATTTACGAATTGGAGATTTTCTAAGATATTTTCGGTCAATGTTTGGACAAAGCACTTCCGGAATTATGGAAACCGAATCTGGAATATATTGCATATCTTGAGAATATTTTCGGTTTTGGAAATTCCTTGGTATATAAATACCAAAATTTGCATTTCTAGCAAACTAATCCTCAGAGCCAACAAAACTAGTTAGTTGTGTTGTTACTGGTGGAGCCGCCTATTCGGAGAGGAAAGTAACCTAATTAGGCGAAATCTCTTACGGCCGCTCGGTTTAAAGACTTCTTTGGGATTGAGAAGCTCTATTAGTACCGTTGGTGGGAAACTAGATAATTGCGGTTTATTATTAGTTATCGATTGATTTGATTGACTAACGGTTGTTGAACTTTGATTGCACCTAGTTTGTTTATGCTTAAGAATCTTCTCTTCTGATATAAGATTCACTCAAACTAGATCGAAGTTTCGACGGGGATCTTTAGACTGTTTGTAGATCTAGAGACGTCTTGTGATAATCCATTGTTATGCACTCTGCTTGCGTGCGAGATTGATCACAAGAGATTCAATTTGATTGTGTGCATGTGTTTATTGAAGATCTAAGAAGATTTGAAGACGAATAAGATTTCTGATTTGGGTTCATAATCTTTGGTGTGCACAATACTAGTTTCGGTTAAAGAGGATCCAACTATAATCGGTTTATCCTTGTGGTAGATTGGATTGATTAGTTGAGTAGATCGGCATCAATACAATTCTTTGTAATTAAGAGTATTGATTGCAAAATCTTGACAATTACTTTGGTAGTTGTTATTAGATAGATCTAAGGACCTGAAAAAGGAGTTTATTAAGATAAACGTAAGATCCTTGTGTCAAACTCACATCACTTGGTTGAAAATAGTTGCTACCGAACAGATTTGTGTTGTTTCTTTTGTTTGGAATACGAACCAAAGTAATTGTTCCAAGTACGTGACTTATTACAAGTTGGAGGCGTTGGAATACAGACGGAACTAGGTGAAATATAGGTTTAGTTGCTTGGTCTCAACTATACGAAGTTGGTTTGATTTTGTATAGCGGCTTAATCCTGAGAGTATTCAATTCTGGACAAGGTCCCGGGGTTTTTCTGCATTTGTGGTTTCCTCGTTAATAAAATCTTGCTGTGTCTTTTACTTTTCTATTTCCGCAATTATAATTGTTTTTATTATAATTAGAAGTAAAATACACAAACATTAATTCATATTTACTTGATAGTAATCCTATTGTGTTTGGTTAAGTCCGAACCATTATCAAGTAAACATACTTCGTTGGTGTATTGTCTTGATCTTGTATCCATAGTCAATTACACAAGTTATCTTGTTGTCGTATTGTCTTGATCTCGTATCTATAAACGATCACACGAAGTGTGAACTGATTAGTTGTATTGTCTCGACTCAGTCCATAGACAATCACTTTCGGAGAAAGGACTTATAGGTGGAAAAGTTTTAGATTGAGGTATATTTGGGTACCCTCGTCTTTTCACTCTCTAACAAACATTTCTAGGAGGCGCCCAATCATTTTGATTCTATGTAGAGGTGATGATGAAATGTGTGAAGCATCGAAAACGCTCAGCTGGGAGGCCTTTCGAGAAACATATTCATCATAGCTCTGGGAGGAATGTTCGCTCAGTCAGAGATCGTGAAACGGTTCACGAATCGTCATATACATTCCTGAAGTCGGGTCAGAAACATGCAGTATCATGATTTTACGATTTTAGCCCTTGCCGAAAATCCACCATCACTATATAGTATCTTGGTAGATTATATGTAACACCCGATATTTTTGGTTTTGAATTTCGGGATGAAATTCTTTTTAATGAGTTAATAGTGTAACACCCAGTAATTTCTTTTTAAGCGGTTAATAGTGTAAAACCCCGTAATTTTATTAATATGATTTTCGCGCCTAAAACCCATCCATATTATTCTATTCTAGTTTTTAATCTAAAAATTAATTTGTGAAGATAAATATTTAGTTTTGAGTATATTCATGGTTTCCAAAATAAAATAAAATAATAAAGATGATTTTTAATTGTGGGGAATGTGTGCATTGTGTGGTGTATATATATATATATCTTTGTTAAAGTTTGTGTCACTATTATTTATGTGTTTGAGATGCATGTACTTTAATAAAGGGGTGTGTTTAATAGTGCGGTGCGTTTAAAATAGTGTGACCCTTATCAAAACTTGAGTGGTAAATAATAATTTATTAGGGTTTATTTACCAAAACCGTGTATAACAAAAGAAAGAAAAAAAAAAAAAAAAGGCGTCACTTTCATCTTCTCCAACTTTTCTTCTCTTTTGTCTCCTAACACAAAAACCAAAACACTTTTACCCATCACTTTCATCTCTCTTTCCTTCTACTTTATTTCTCTTTACCTCTTTTGGAATAATAAAAAGAAAACAAAAAGAAAGAAAAGGAACCCTAAGCTATTAATCCTTCTTATTCTTGGAAATTGTGTATGCTTTGTTTGGATTTGGATTGATTCAAGAGATTGAGATTTTGCTAAAAAGGTAGGGGGTTTCTACCTAATACAAAAAAAAATCAATACTTATTTTAGCATTAAAATTAGGGTCTTCTTATCTTGTATCCCAGTATACAAGATAAGAAGCATTAAATATCCTACTTTTTATCTTAATTTGAGAATTTTTTATTGGAATTGCTAAAATCTCGGTAAATACAGTTTTATCTTATCGATAAAATAAAAATTCCTATACTAACCTAGCTTATTTTATTTTTACCCTTTCCGTTTTTATCATAATTACATGTTTTCCTTCGAATATAATTATTAAGTTAGTTACAAACCGAATTTCTCTCACCCGATAATAACGTTTGCCATTTAAGTTCCGACGAGCACCAACCATATCGGTTGAAAGAACCAGAAGAAATTTATCATTTAATGTCTTCCAGCTTTGCCTAGATAACAAAACCCTACCAAGAAAGATCAAGGGAAAAAAATCAGTTCAAACTTTAGTAAAGAAATCATGAACGTAAGATTAGACTCTAATTAAATACTACTATAGATGTGCGAAGAATTATGCAAGACTGATTTATTAAAGATGAAGTATAAATTTTGTTGACTAAAAACTCAAGGTCCCACTATAATAAATTACCATAGTTATATAAAGCCCAAGGGTAAAATTGGAAATAGAAAATCTTGATTAATTTTAGATTAACTACACTAAACACGATACAAAGTTACGGAATCAATGTAAAAAATTATTTGTTTACTATTCCCTAACGTATATACAGGGATATAAGTTAACAGGACCCTTAAAATTATATTGGCCTCTTTTTTGATTTTCAAGCTAATAATCATGATGTTTGTTTTGAATTTATTACTCCCTCCGTTCCATTTTACTTGCTTTTTTAGGGTTTCTTTTGTGTTCCAAATTAGATGATGGTTTGAGTTTTTTTTCCCAATTTTCACTAATCTATCCCTGCTTTGGAATCACACCAGAGAATTAATTCTCATGGTAATCAACCAAAAACAATTACTCAGAATATTTAAATATACTCCATGGAGGATATATACTCAATCTTGTACATCCCAAGTACATTACTATGGGATTGATAACTTTCCCTATATTCTCGAAACACAAAACTAGGTTATTTAACTCCTTATGTAGAAATTAATATTGGCATTATTGGAAAAATTTTACTCTCTCTGATATTTCTTAATATCCGTGAAAAATCCTACAATGTCAAGTAAATCGAACGGAGGGAGTACATTATTTTATTTGTATAAATTGATTTATTTGTGAGTCCTATATAATGATTATTAACCATTATTGTTAAATTATTCTAGATTTATATTTTAACATTTAATGTAGGTAGTAATGTTTTTCTCAAAATAGGAAATATATTAATGCATATTTATTGAGTTTTTGGGTTGTGAAAATTGATTTGATGCATTATACTACTAGTGAATGAAATAGAGTTTTGGTTTGTGAAAGTCACTTTGATGCATTACATTAGTGAATGGAAGCGAATTTAGATTGGCGAAAGTGAGTGTTATGCATTAGTGAATGGGGTTTACTTCGGTTAGTTCTTTGGGATTCGGTTTGGTACACGCAGGATTAAATGCAATGATTTGAAATGAGTTCTAGAAAAAAATATGTATATATCTGCTGCTGAAATGTCAGGCCTTTATGGCATCCCACCACTGGTGGCAACCTCGAAGACTGTTCGGGGAACAAGAATGGTTTGTTTACTGAACAACTCTGACAAATAGATTAAGAATTAATATATATGTTTGATGCTGAAATGTGAGGCCTTTATGGCATCCCACCACTAGTGGCTACCCTGGGAAGACTGTTCGGGGAACAGTAATGGTTTGTTTACCGGAATAACTCTGACAATTAGACTAAGAAACGTTTGAAGAAAGAAAAAGAAGACTGTTGTGGGATAATTGTGGTTTGTTTACCGGAATAACTATGGCAACTAGATTAATGATCTAGAATTTGAGGTTGAAGATTTTGAGTAAGAAATGTTAAGTATTCGTGGTTGAGATTGGCGTAAGTATTGTTGTGGATTTTTTTGCATGAATTCTATTATTGCATCTACTGCATTTGTTTTTTTTTTCCGTGCACTCTATTATGAAACTTCCTACTGGGAAGTGGTTTGCTCACCCCTTTTCCTCCCTTTCTACAGAGAATGAAGAAAGACTAGACGTAAAAGAAATTACTATATATTATGGGGATTTGGGCTTCGCGTATTTTGAGTTAATCTGGAATGTTGGTTTGTTTTAATTTGGTACTTTTGATTTGTAGTTATTATTTCGCAGTTTTGTAATTTCAAAACTAATATTATATTTTATTTTATAAATTTCATTGGAGTTGAGTTTTGTATCTTATTAAAATCTTTTGGAACGAAAATTTTGGTCCTATACGAGTGGCGGTCCAGAAATTTGGGCTTGCTAGCTGGATCGGACCCGACCCAAAAGGTCGAATCCGTTTCCGCTGGAGGTCCGAAAATCTGGGCTGTCACAGTTGGTATCAGAGCATGGTTCCGATTTACTTGGACTGTGCGTATGGACTTGCTAGTTTTTGAAAATTTGTTTTACAAAAAAAAAAATGTTTGATGATTTTACTTTAAATATTCATTACTATTTTCAACTTTTAATCGTTGTTTTTTTCTATATCATTTTTATCTTGATTCGGCAGAGTTTCTTGTTTATGTTACATTCGCTTATTTTGGGATTGGGGAAAATTTAAAAAAAAAAAATGCGTAAAAAGGTATTAAAATACAAAAAAAAAATTGCTTCTATTTGTGGATTTTAATTTAAATATTTGACAAGCTAGATTATGAAGGAAAAAATTAATAACATTCTTTTTGATTTTAAATTTGGACGAAATTTTTTAAGGAGTTAATAGTGTGACACACAGTATATTATTGATTTTGAATTTCGGGACAAAATTCTTTTTAAGGAGTTAATAGTGTAACAACCGGTATTTTTGGTTTTGAATTTCGGGACGAAATTCTTTTTAAGGAGTTAATAGTGTAACACCCAGTAATTTTGGTTTTGAATTTCGGGACGAAATTCTTTTTTAAGCGGTTAATCTATGAGCACATATAACGTTTTGAAGACATGACGTACATTATCCATGACTTGGGTCATATTCCCCGTAAAACTCAAATGCCAACAAATTTAGAGCTGATATCTTGATGATGGTCCACGGATCCATAAACTTGGTAAAACTGAGAAGGTAAGGTTAACGCTTATCAAATGTGGGTTAGGTCATTACGCATAATCTTGTAGGTCGCTGAATAACATGATATGACACGCATCATCAAATATATTTCGATTCACTTTAGGGTTAAATTAGTCATTTTCTAAGTACTAAACTGTAAAAAATCTGATTTTGTTGTGTCAAAATTCCTCCTGTCAATAAGAATTATCTCCCAATATAATTTTGATAAACGAATCCCATCAGTATTTATCTAAAAAACTCATCCGTGTACAACATTATAACCAAACTGAAGAAACCTATTCCTCTCTTCAGTAGGATGTAATTGTCAACGAGTTTCGAACTCGGATCGTGGATATCAATACCCAACTAACTTTAGGTGAAGAATATTATAGTCTAGTCTCTATGACCGAGATGGAAGCTCCTTCACCTAACATGTACGCATCAAAATTTGGGTCCTATAATGCAAACCAGGTGATACCAACTGGGAATACTAGTCTAGAAATGCCTAATGCTCGTCTAGATACGTAAGTTTTACCTTTAAATCAATCATTATCGTAGTTCTTGTTTTTATGATCACAGATTTTTTTCTTCTTATTATCCTTTTTTTTATTCTATTGTTTAGTAGAATTTAGGTGTTGATATTTTTTAAATCTGGACAATTAGTATATTACCTAATGACTTCACCAATGTATATTCATTATTCTCTCATGATTTTTCAATTTTATTATTTTATGATGCTCTGCTAGACTTAGTTGGTGATGTTTTTCAAATTCGGTCCATCACTCCATCAATATTATCACCTAATAACTTAAAACAGTATTACAGTGACATTCGCTTTTATCCATTATTATTTATTTTTTTCAGTAAAAAAAACATGAGATGCCTGTTTCCGGTGGAGTACACTGATTCCTCACCTCCCTGTTCCGCGCCAACAAAACTACATGGAATGCCATCACCTGCCTGTTATAGGCCAACTACACTCCTTGGAATGCCATCACCTGCCTGTTTTGCTCCAACCACACTACATGAAATTCCATCACCAGCCAGTTTTGTGCCACCCTATAGAATGACATCACCTGCCTATTTTGCGCCAAGCACGCTACATGGAACGCCAACACTCCATAGAAGTCCATCACCAGCTAGTTTTGTGCCAACTACACAACATGAAATGCCATCACCTGCATGTTCAGTACCAACATTCCATGGGATGCCATCACCTGCCTTTGATGTGCCAACTACACTGCCTGAAATGCCAAACCTATATAGTAGTAGTGCCTACGATTATCCTAGTGACTACGATTTCATGAATGGTAATTAAATTATATTGTCATGTGATGCAGTTATCTTTGTGCTATCTTGTTTTTGTCGTTCTAATGGGATTTTATTTATGTCACTGTCGCCTAAAACCCATCCATATTATTCTATTCTAGTTTTTAATCTAAAAATTAATTTGTGAAGATAAATATTTAGTTTTGAGTATATTCATGGTTTCCAAAATAAAATAAAATAAAATAATAAAGATGATTTTTTATTGTGGGGAATGTTTGCATTGTGTGGAGTATATATATATATCTTTGTTAAATTTTGTGTCACTATTATTTATGTGTTTGAGATGCATGTACTTTAATAACGGGGTGTGTTTAATAGTGGGGTGCGTTTAAAATAGTGTGACCCTTATCAAAACTTGAGTGGTAAATAATAATTCATTAGGGTTTATTTAACAAAACCGTGTATAACAAAAGAAAAAAAAAAAAAAAAAGAGGCATCACTTTCATCTTCTCCAACTTTTCTTCTCTTTTGTCTCTTAACACAAAAACCCAAAACACTTTTACCCATCACTTTCATCTCTCTTTCCTTCTACTTTATTTCTCTTTACTTCTTTTGGAATAATAAAAAGAAAACAAAAAGAAAGAAAATGAACCCTAAGCTATTAATCCTTATTGTTCTTGGAAATTGTGTATGCTTTATTTGGATTTGGATTGATTCAAGAGATTGGGATTTTGCTAAAAAGGTAGGGGGTTTCTACCTAATACAAAAAAAATCATAACTTATTTTAGCATTAAAATTATATTGGTTTCTTTTTGATTTTCAAGCTAATAATCATGATGTTTGTTATAAATTTACTACGTTATTTTCTTTGTATAAATTGATTTATTTGTGAGTCCTATATATTGATTATTAACCATTATTGTTAAATTATTCTAGATTTATATTTTAACATTTAATGTAGGTAGTAATGTTTTACTCAAAATAGGAAATATATTAATGCATATTTATTGAGTTTTTGGGTTTTGAAATTGATTTGATGCATTCTACTACTAGTGAATGAAATTGAGTTTTGGTTTGTGAAAGTCACTTTGATGCATTACATTAGTGAATGGAAGCGAATTTAGATTGGCGAAAGTGAGTGTTATGCATTAGTGAATGGGGTTTACTTCGGTTAGTTCTTTGGGATTCGGTTTGGTACATGTAGAATTAAATGCACTGATTTGAAATGAGTTCTAGAAAAAAATATGTATATATCTGCTGCTGAAATGTCAGGCCTTTATGGCATCCCACCACTAGTGGCAACCTCGGGAAGACTGTTCGGGGAACAGTAATGGTTTGTTTACCGGAATAACTCTGACAAATAGATTAAGAATTAATATATATGTTTGATGCTGAAATGTGAGGCCTTTATGGCATCCCACACTGGTGGCTACCCTGGGAACACTGTTCGGGGAACAATAATGGTTTGTTTACCGGAATAACTCTGACAATTAGATTAAGAAACGTTTGAAGAAAGAAAAAGAAGACTGTTGTGGGATAATTGTGGTTTGTTCACCGGAATAACTATGGCAACTAGATTAATGATCTAGAATTTGAGGTTGAAGATTTTGAGTAAGAAATGTTAAGTATTCGTGGTTGAGATTGGCGTAAGTATTGTTGTGGATTTTTTTGCATGAATTCTATTATTGCATCTACTGCATTTGTTTGTTTTTCCGTGCACTCTATTATTTTTTTGAAACTTCCTACTGGGCTGTGGTTTGCTCACCCCTTTTTCCTTCCTTTCCACAGAGAATGAAGAAAGACTAGCCGTAAAAGAAATTACTATATATTATGGGGATTTGGGCTTCGCGTATTTTGAGTTAATATGGAATGTTGGTTTGTTTTAATTTGGTACTTTTGATTTGTAGTTATTATTTCGCAGTTTTGTAATTTCAAAACTAATGTTATATTTTATTTTATAAATTTCATTTGAGTTGAGTTTTGTATCTTATTAAAATCTTTTGGAACGAAAATTTTGGTCATATACGAGTGGCGGTACGGAAATTTGGGTTTGCTAGCTGGATCGGACCCGACCCAAAAGGTCGAATCCGTGTCCGCTGGAGGTCCGAAAATCCGGGTTGTCACATTATATATTTGATTGCAATATCTAAACTTTGCTACTTTTGTAGTTGTTGGATATATAGATCTAAACCCGACAAAGGAGTTTATTGGATTAAACAGAAGAGCCTTTGTCTAACTCATATCACTGAGATTGAATAGAGTTGTTACCGAACATATTTGTTGTTCCTTTACTATTTGGAATAGATCCAAAGGAATTGTTCCAGTGCGTGCACTTATCGAATGTCGGAAGCGCAGGGATACTGAAGAAACTATGTGAACTATATGTTTAATTGCTTGGTCTCAACTATACGAAGTTGGTTTGATTTTGTATAGCGGCTTAATTCTGAGAGTATTCAATTCTGGAATGGGTCCTGGGGTTTATATGCATTTACGGTTTCCTCGTGAACAAAATCTTGCTGTGTCATTTACTTTTATTTTCCGCAATTATAATTGTTGTTATTATAATTTAAAGTAAATTACACAAACGTTAACTCCGTACTACTTGATAGTAATCCTATAGAGTTTGGTTAAGTCCGAAACTATTATCAAGTAATCACACTTTGATTGTTGTAATGTCTCGATCTCGTATCCATAGACGATCACACAAAGTGTGAATACCGATTCGTTCTATTGTCTCGACTCAGTCCATAGACAATCACTTTCGATAAGAGGACTTATAGGTGGAAAAGTTTAAGATTGTGGTATATTTGGGTACCCTCGTCTTTTCAATTAGTATCAGAGCAGGCAAACACGAAAAGATCTAACAATCTGTGTTTGGTGCGATCCAACCTATAAATCATGGGTCAAGGAAAGACTAAGCGACTACGAAAAAAGTATAAAGACTCAGTTAACGTATCACAAGATATATGCTCAATAGAAGACATTTCTTCAAACTCTTGTTACTCAATTGAAGATAACTCTAACGAGATATTTTTGAGTTCAATACTTGAAATTTCTGATGAAAGATCAAGTGTAAAAACATCTGAACTGAAAGAATTAAGCAAATAATTCCTTATTTGCTCTAGTGAACTTCTTTCTGCACTTGAGAGAGAAAGAGATCTAACTTTGAAGGTTGAAAATATCAATGAAGAACATAACTTGCTAAAAGGAGAAATCTCTCAACAAGTTTTAAGCTTCGAAGAAAAGGTGAGCACTGAGCGTCTTCTTACAGAAATCTGTGAGAAGAACTTGGATAAATCTCTATAAAGGGTATGCCTTTAAGAAAAAGAACTTGATGATTCTAAAGCAGAATTAAACTCTCAACAGTTGTGTTTCAAAGAAAAAGAAAATACTCTTCTTTCCCACATAAAGCATTTAGAGGAAACTCTTAATTCTGCTCTTGATAAAAATGAATCATTAAAAGAAGAAATCTCCATGCTGAGAAAACTTAATGAGAGCTCAAACAGTCTATCCTCATTATTGGAAACAGGGAGAAGTCATGGGGATACCCGTGGTTTGGGTTATGAAGGTTGCAATGCCTTAGTTCTTGACAAAGAGATAAAGTTTGTCAAATCCTCCTGTACTCAAAATGAGGAATCTTTAAAAGCTACTCAGTGTAGCTGTGAAGAAACTAAGAGGGACGAATCAACAACTAATGATCAGTCCAATCAGGAAATAACGGACAAGGCTAGTGAGATAAGGAAAAGATCGAAACTAAGAAGAGTACAAAAAGGGGAAGGAGCATTCTAAATTTTTTCACACAAAGGTAACAACAAAAATTATAACTCTCATAATATTAAACATTGTTATTCTTGTGGTAGTAATAAACATCTTCAGAAAAAATACAAGATTCGTAGGATACAAAATGCTCTTATTTTTTTATCAAAGGAATTGGAAAAAATGAACCTTGATTCTTGTTTTGCAACATCCAGACTAAAGGACTATTTTGCTGATCCTTGGTGTGTGTGGTATGCTCCAAAGTCGTTCAAAAAGGGGCATAAGAGAAATGACTTTAAAAGAGCAAAATTTGCTTCTCATTCTTTTAAGGGAATAGATTCAGAAATAATTTCTGAATATGATGATGTGTCATATCTCAAGAAATGGAAGAGGGAAAACGGTCAAAAATAATACATTATTACAATAGAACATATTTCTACATACCCAAACACTCCATGTGTTATAGAAATTTGTTTATAATGGGTAACTCCATTTATTTCCTCTTAGGGAAGATTTCCAAAAAATTCTACAAACTTTTCGAATAAAAAGTTTCTTTTTATAAGAGGATAAAAATCTTATAAGAACTTAACACATATTAGGGTCATTCATGAATTCCCTCGAAAAACAATGAAAGACCTAAAAATTGCTATATCAAATTTGATATACTCGTGTAGATTTCAAGATCTTTTAACTATAAAGATTCATATAATCCTTTTCTCTAAGAATGGGAAGGTGTACAGTGAATTTGTTGGAGAATACTGCATTCAGGAAGTTGAAAGTGTTTTGGACAACTCCAATAAGAGAAGGTTCGATCTTTGTTCTGAATTCTGCTCGTATTAGATCATGCCCTCCTTAACAGAAGTCATGGCAACCAATCTTTGTGAAGGAGTTTTAGAAATAATTGCTAGAAAAGAACTCCTAAAAGAATTATCCTCAATTGCTCACAAGGAAATTATTTTCCATGTTGTTTGCTGGGCATCCTATAGAGAGTTTCACGATCTTCAAATGATCAAATTTCACACGTACAATCGTGAAATTTTGAAGAAAATCTTGATGAAATCATGGAAACCGAGGACAACAAAGATGAGTGAAATTAAAGTCCTATGACTTAATCCAAATAGACATCAATTTTTGATTATTTCAATTATTGTATAAGGTCTATTGCTGAATAAAACTATCTATTTATGAATAAAATTATTATTTTATAATTTTTCTTGTGATAGTTTTCGATTACATAGCTTGTGCTTGAATGCTTTATATTATTGTTATGTGCTTATGGGATGTTTGATTTCGGTTTTCTCAACCTTAATGTTCGATCTCATATGATGTGTGAACCCTTATGGTTTGTGTGGTTTTTTGATTTAGCGGGATTAAGTTCTAGCTCATGTTGGTAGGCTTTATAAAAGGATCATAAGGTGTTCCGATTGAAACTCATATGTGAAAAAGTCACAATATGTTGAAACGATTTGTGTTTAACATAAAAGCATATGTGTTTCGGGTTTTCAACTTTTGTTATTGGCACGCATTAGTTAAAACCGATTCAACCTTTCTCTGGAAAAGGTTGCTTTTGTTGTTGTTCTTTTGTTCTTGCGAGAGGATGACAACACAATGGGGGAGAGTTCTAACTTGAATTTTCTCTAAATTATATATCTTTCTGGGGAGAAGAGGATGCGGAATCCGAGGTAACGAATTTGTTAGTTAATCGTTTTCCTGTTTAAGAAAAGCTTGAATTTATTGCATATATTTTGCAAAATTCTGTACAATTGATGTTTATTCCATTATGTATGTATGGATGTATGTGTGTATGTGTGATTCAATTGTTTCCGGTTAAGAAAAACTGGTTTGATATCTTTCTTTATTGTTTGGTATCAATTGTTTTAGACTTAATGAAATTTCGGTGCAATTGCGGTACTTTAATGTCTATGTTTGTTTTAATTGCTTCTGGTTAAGAGAAATAATTGTGCAAGTCAATTTATTTGGTTTGTTTGTATTGTTTATGGCTTAATAAAATACGAGATCATTTGTTTAGTCCAATTCGATTCCGGATAAGAGAAACTAAGTTAATTCTGATCTTAGTTAGACTTATCAAAGTAAAGAATTCGATTATTCAAGTCTAATCGAATGCCTTGACAAGAAATATTAGTTAACTAACCTAGTATTTGTCTTGTCTAAAGTGTAAGCTCTAAGTTATTGTCTGAATAATAAGTGTCTGATGAGAGAAATAAAGTTAATTCTTATCTTTATTTTGGTCTTATCAAAATAAGTTTGTGCAATCGGTTTAGCAAGGGAACTAAGTTTCTTAGTCAATTTGTTAAACTAAATTGCTTCGGGCAATTTTTTCCTTGATAACATATTAAAACCAAATTACTTGTAGTTTCGGTTTTGATATCGGTTATCTAAAATGTGTTTGAAACCTTCGTGCTTAACTCTTATAGGTTGTACAATTCTTTTAGATTTTTAAGATCCTTTCGGTTTTGGTATTTGCTCGGACCTTTGTCATTTTGTGACAAAAAGGGGGAGAAATATATGGAGTAAACAAGTGATTTGCAATCACTTAGGAAATAATTGTGCTTAAACGTTATATCTAACGAAAGAGTAAAGCATTGACTAAGGGGGAGAAACATATCATATGATGATTGTAGTTATTTGGACTACAAAAGGGAAATAACAAAGATGTGCGGATTGAAAATCTACCTATCTCACCTTTATGGGGAGTATTAGCTTTGTTATTTAAATGTCAACAACGGAATTTATAGATTTAATATATGCAGGTTATTGTGTTGTTGAAACTTGGAATCAAGCGTATGTATAATGAATTTTTTTGTAATTTGTTTATCCATATGTATTAAGAGTTTTGTCACTAAAATTGACAAGGGGGAGATTGTTAGAGCATATCTCGGTTGAACCCACCAAGCATTGGTATGTCAAGTTTGGTTGTCATATTTTAGTGAATCAAAACTCAATTAAAGAGTCGCTTGATTATATACTAGAGACAACTTTGTATAGGTTAGGCTAGAAAAATTAGGATTATGAGACATACAAGCATTACTCGAAGACTTGAAGAATGTGAAGAAGTAACAAGCTACATCGACGACATCATCCTTCCTCTTGAGGTTAGTAATATTGTGACTTGAACTGTTTCATCCCTAACGTATCTTTCAAGTCGTGCTATATTGAAAACATAAATGCGAAGCTGTGAATGATTATACTCTAGTAGACATAATGTTAAGGAATTAGAATACGAAGTATAACGCTTATCTTTTGAACTTCGTATATAAGACATCGACAAAATCATATGAATGATATTGTGATTATGTGTATGGGTAAAAGGTGAAGATTTCATCCTAGGAAACAATGTTTACATTTGTTTAAAGGAAGTACATTCATGAACTTGTTTTATGAATCGAAAGGGAAATTGCTAGGCTTATTAGTATTGTTATTCATTGCATATCTCTGGATTACCAATATGTGTGAGTTAGTAAAACCGATCATAACTTGTTATGTATCTTGGTAAAACTAGTCACAATGCCTGACTTATGTATTGGTATGACTTTTATTAGTGTAACCGATCCTAAGTAATCACCTTAGATGGTATGATCGATATTTGTAATTGGTGTAACCGATCCTGGTAATTGGTATGACCGATTACAAAAGAGTTGTAATCGATCCTTGTAATTGGCGTAACCGGTCCCGGTAATTGGTGTAACCGATCCTAGTGACTAGTATAACCGATCACCAGTAATACCATGAGAATATGGTAACCGGTCCTAGTAATTGACGTAACCGATCCCGGTAATCGATGTAACCGGTCCCAAGAACATATTAAGCTAGAACCGATCCTTGTGTTTGGTAGAACCGTAAACCCATGATTAGTGTATTGATATTTGATCAATCACATAGTTCTTGGAAATCAGATGAACCAGTTCTTACTTGTTTGGAAGTGTGGTATAATCGGTTCCAAGATTGTAAATATGAAAAAGGATTTACAAAGAATAAGATGTCGACATACTTTGAACATGTTCTGTAACTCTTATCTTTTATTGTTCAAAGATATTCCTTAATAACTAAAGGAGATCCCGGACCGAAATAAATTGAGAATCTTTTAATTAAGGTTATTAATTTTATATGTTTTTAATTACCAGCAATTAAAATGCATATCTCTGGAAAATAAAATTTGGTAATGTGCATTTACTAATTAGAGATTTTCTAGTGAGATTTCGGTTAATATTGGACAGAGCATTTCCAGGAATTCTGAAAACCGATTTGGGCATTTATTGAATATCTTAAGAATATTTCGGTTTTGGAAATTCTTTGGTGCCCAAACTTCCTTGGTCTATAAATACCCAAGTTTGCATTTCGAGCAAACTATACTAAGAGCCAGCAAAACTACCTTGTTGTGTTGTCACTGGTGAAGCCGTCTATTCGGAGAGGTAAGTACCCTAATTAGGCGAAATCTCTTACGACCGCTCGTTTAAAGATTTCTATGGGATCAATAAGATCTACGAGTACCGTTGGTGGGAAACTAGATAATTGCAGTATTATTAGTTTTTGATTTGATTTTATTGACTAACGGTTGTTGAACTTTGATTGCACCTAGTTTGTTTATTCTTGTGAATCTTCTCTTCTGATATAAGATTCACTCAAACTAGATCGAAGTGTCGACGAGATCTTTAGAACTGTTTGTATATCTAAAGACGTCTTGTGATAATCCATTGTTAACAGACTTCGTTCTGTGCGTGATTGATCACAAGAGATTCATGTTGTGGTGTGCAGGTGTTTATTGAAGATTAAAGAAGATTTGAAGACAAAAGATTTCTTATTGGTTTCGTAATCTTTAGTGTGCACAAAACTTGATCGGCTGGGATCCAACTATAATCGGTTTATCCTTGATAGATTTGATTGATTATTTGCATAGATCGACATCACAATATAATATCTTGGTAGATTCTATATTTGATTGCAATATCTAAACTCTGCTACTTTTGTAATTGTTGGATAGATAGATCTAAACCCGACAAAGGAGTTTATTGGATTAAACAGAAGAGCCTTTGTCTAACTCATATCACTTGTGATTGAGTAGAGTTGTTACCGAACAGATTTGTTGTTCCTTTACTGTTTGGAATTAGATCCAAAGGAATTGTTCCAGTGCGTGCACTTATCGAATGTCGGAAGCGCATGGATACTGAAGAAACTAGGTGAAATATAGGTTTAATTGCTTGGTTTCAACTATACGAAGTTGGTTTGATTTTGTATAGCGGCTTAATTATGAGAGTATTCAATTATGGACTAGGTCCCGGGGTTTTTATGCATTTGCGGTTTCCTCGTTAACAAAATATTGCTGTGTCATTTACTTTTGTTTTCCGCAATTATAATTGTTATTATTATAATTTAAAGTAAATTACACAAACGTTAACTCCGCATTACTTGATAGTGATCCTATAGAGTTTGGTTAAGTCCGAACCTATTATCAAGTAATCACACTTTGATTGTTGTATTGTCTCGATCTCGTATCCATAGACGATCACGCAATGTGTGAATACCGATTCGTTGTATTGTCCCGACTTAGTCCATAGACAATCACTTTCGGTAAGAGGACTTATAGGTGGAAAAGTTTAAGATTGTGGTATATTTGGGTACCCTCGTCTTTTAAGTTGGCTTGAGGATGATCATCAGTTGAGAGGTCAGCCATCAGTGCTGGAATTCCTGGAGCAGAGGCGCCATATAAATCTGATGTCAACCTGACGAGGAAATTAAGTATGTTGCTTATCGTATCTTTCATCCGGTCCATGTTCCTTGTATGGATCTCCTGTACCCATGCCAACTCGATCAAGGTTGTATTTTTCCATAGGCCGTGCAATCAGATTGAGCATTGAGAGGAGGAACATTACCATTTGAAAGATTTTGACCGGAGTTTGAAGTATATGAGTTAGAGCTAAGACCAACCATCTTTGTGAGAATTTAAGATTACAACCGAGAGATTAATCTCCCACTGTGGTCGCCAATCTGCGGACGGAGGCTCCTCAACCGAGCAAATTGTCTAACCTCAAACATATGCACTGCACGGGAGTGCTTTGAGTTAGAGAGATCAATCTGTAGGACTCCGACCTAAACCAAGAAAATGGCCGTTCCAGAGTCAATTCGGTCACAAAGAGGGAAGAGGGTTGATCTGTAGGAGGGAAGATGAGAAGTGTAGGAGATCAATGATGATCAAGGATTGTGAATGTGTTATGGGTTTCTGCAAGTTTTTTGTGAACTGTTGAATTCGAATAAGTTCTGTTCGATTGATTGAATTCTTGAGACTATTGTTCTCAATAGTTCAATCGTGGGTTCTCAAGGATTGGTTGATTGCTCGGATTAGAATTTTTCTATTGTTCAATCGTGGGTTCAGAGGCTTATTTATATTTTCAGAATAGTAGACACATTGATCTCCAAAGTAAGTGTGAAGGTTGCTCGAGTGAAAGAGTGGGAAAGTGAGAAATCATGGTTTAACCAGGCCTGTGTCGTGCGGAGACTTGGTTGATTGTCCACCCACTACTTTGCAAAATCCCTCAACTGCTTGCACAACTTACTCACATTTCTTATCGTGGATGAACACACGTGTTGTAGGCCGCCAGACCAAAACCCTAATTAATATCCCTCATATGATGTGATTGATGTCTCACGAACGTGGAGTCTGTAAAGCAGACGTGTATTTGATCAGTCAGTCGTTGACTTGATTAGACGATGGGTCTAAGTATCGTTCAGTCGAGCATGATTGTTGAATGCTCTAGGATTCATGAATTGAACATGTCTGCTAGGACGTATAGTTTTTGAATGAATGATGCTGATAATTGAATCAACATAATCGATGGTATGAGCAAATATTGCTTGTATGATGAATTATTGAATATTATAGTTGGATCAATATTCGAGCATCTGAGCAAGTATTGCTCATTCGGTGAATTACTTAATATTGATAGTTGAATCAATATTCGAGCAACTAAGCAAGTATTGCTCATTCGATAAATTACTGAATTTTGATAGTTGAATCAATATTCGAGCAACTGAACAAGTATTGCTCATTCGATGAATTATTGGTAACGTGACCAAATAAAATATTAATTATATTATTGGTAGCCTGAACAAATATTATATTTTAACCTAGATGTTGATTGCTGGATCAACATAAAATTATTAGTGTTTGAACTCGCTCAGAATTATGATTTGCAGAGCATTTGTTCGAAACCTTAATTTTGATCAATTGCTGATCAATTGATGATTTACTGAAATTTGTCACTGAGTGAAGGAGTGACCGGCTACATGGGATGATGGTCAACCATGTAGCACCTAAGTGCTCGAGTGAGCATGCACCAAAGTCCGTTGTTCACCAGTTGGTGAACGAACGATCAAATGCTGGTTTAATCATTTATTAAAATAAGGCTCGTGTGAGCGTTAGGTAGTAAAACCTAGTTATGGAGAGATGAGGGACCGACCAAGGGCTCATGGGACCGGCCCTTGGTGGTCGTGGTACCAGTTGGCGGTCGATTGAGCAAGTCCCAAGTTGGTTGATAGAGTTTTGACCCAATATGAGCAGTTGAGAGATAATTATGTCAAAATTATGAAAGAGTGTGGGACAGGATCCTTGCAATCCTAAAGTCCAACCTTGGTCGGTCAAGGTGGCATGCCCGTGTCACAATACTGTTCGTGTCTCAGTCATGAGAGTTTTGGTATTTTCTGGTGCGCGTTTGAGCAATATTTTAGATTTTCAGAAGAGTTTGATCTTGACTGAAACTCTCAATTTTGCTCGAATGAGCGATTAGAACTTCGCTCATGCGACCGATATTTTGAGAATATTAAAATAATAATAATATTTTAATTTTTACGTGAGAAGCCTAGTCGGTCATGTGATCATTTGACTTTTTGGCTTTTTCATGGTTTGAGCAATATTTGAGAAAATATTGAAAAACTAGGGTTTTTGCTCAAACGATGGAGTTCCATGAGATGTGGGACCGGCCGGCCAGCTAGGTGGCCCGGTCGCGTGACAACTTTCCCTATTTTTTTTTACTATTTTTCATCGTTTGATGGAAAGTATGGAGAAACTAAGAGTTTCACTCAAACGAGGGAGTTTTCTCAAATGAAGGAGTTTCCATGAGATGAGGGAAACAAATTAAAATAAAATAAAATAATGAAAGAGGGGGACAGGCCACGGTGGCATGACCGGCCGGCCGGTGTGCCCGGTCCCACACCTCTTGTTTATTTTATTTAATATTATTTTTTTTTCTTCATATGCTCATCGTTCGTCCATATTTTTGAATGCTCATTCGTGCGTTCAGGTGCTCGTTCGTGCATTATTGTCAAGTACACTTGCAACGTTTTCTCGGGACTTACTCAGTGGTGTCCCAGACGCCCGATTGTTGAATATTTATTACTAATTCATGAAATTAGGCTGACAATGATTCATGAAACGGAGTAATAAAATGAGTTGAGTATCTATTACTAATCCATGAATCCAGTTGAGAATTCAGGGAACGGAGTAATGAGATAAAATGGTTATCTAGTACTAATCCATGGAATCCAGTTGGGGATCAACCATGGAACGGGGTAATGAGATATAATAGATTATTTTTTAGGAATTCAGTTGATGAATGACATGCTAGAATTAATCTATTTGTAGAATCGAGATATGAGATAATTGGAGCATCATACTCGTTCTGATGGGGTGTATAGTCATGGAACAACGAGCGGCGTGACGTCCTGAAGGCATTAAGCTCTCTAACAAACATTATGTCTAGGGAACCTCCCAATCATTAAGAGATTCTATACACGGTTTCTCTACGTAGTCAAGGAACAACGAGCAACGTGACGTCCTGAAGGCGTTAAGCTTTCTAACAAATATTATGTCTAGGAGTCTCCCATTCATTTTGGTTCTATGTAGAGGTGATGATGAAATATGTGAAGTATCGAACGCTCAGCTGGGAGGCCTTTCGAGAAACATATTCATCATAGCTCTGAGAGGAATGTTAGCTCAGTCAGAGATCGTGAAAGGTTCACGGATCGTAAAATATGAATCGTCACATACATTACTGAAGCCGGGTCAGAAACATGCAGTATCATGATTTTACGATTTTATCCCTTGCCAAAAGCCACCATCAACACCAACGCAAAAGATGCATTAACAATATCAGACACTTTGTGATTAAACTCATCAGATGAATCCTCATCAGCCATACGAAGGTTTTCCCAATCAGAACATAGGTTTTGAAGCCTAGCTTCTTTCTCAGAGGAATTTCCTTCGAATACAGTTTCTAAGATATCCCACACATCTTTAGACCTAGTGCACGTAGTCACATGGTGCTAAAGATCTTGGGTAATGACATGTATGATACCATTTAAACCGTAAGAATTTTGCTTTGAAGTGAGAATCTCGTTAGGTTCATATCTACCAATATCCTTTGCAATAGATACACCGTCTACTGTAATAATTGGAGGATCATAGCCATTAACAATGAAAAAGTGGGGGTACAACAACCTCACCCAATAATTCTCTTAGCAATCTATATGGACTAACTCAATATACTTTTAAGAGAATCAACTAGACAATGACAAATACTCAATCTTAATAAAAAGTATATCAAAGAGTTATATCTCAATTTCTCGATTCAATACTTACTCAAGCAAATAGAAACCTGCGAGTATAATTGAATACGAGAGAAATTAACTTGAACGGTACCAAAGACCAATGTTCAAGCATCAATCAATTTCAATTAACAACCAAAGGTCGGATTTCCCAATTGATTGATTCAACGCACAACTTGTGATATTTCAATTATATAAAAGAATATAATGCGGAAAAGAAATAACACAGACACCAAAAGTTTTGTTAACGAGGAAACCGCAAATACAGAAAAACCCCGGGACCTAGTCCATATTGAACACACACTATATTAAGCCGCTACAGACACTAGCCTACTACAAACTAACTTCGGTATGGACTTTAGTTGAACCCCAATCAATCTCACACTGATCCAAGGTACAGTTGCGGTCCTTACGTCTCTGATCCCAACAGGATACTACGCACTTGATTCCCTTAGCTGATCTCACCCACAACTAAGATTTTCTACGACCCAAAGTCGAAGACTTTAATAAACAAATCTGTATCATACAGAAAAGTCTACAGGATTAGATAAATCTGTCTCCCACAGAAATACCCACGAGTTTTGTTCTGTCTTTTGATAAATCAAGGTGAACAGGAACTAATTGATAACCCAAACTTATATTCCCGAAGAACATCCTAGAATTATCAGCCTAGCGAAACAAGATATTGTGGAATCACAAACGATGAGACGAAGATGTTTGTGATTATTTTTTCTTGCCTATCGGAGAAATTAATCTCGAGTCAATTATTTCAATTGTACTCAATATGATAGAATCAAAGAAGATCAGATCACCCAACTACAGAGAAAATAGTTGGGTCTGGCTTCACAATCCCAATGAAGTCTTCAAGTCGTTAACCTACGGTGGTCTCGGTAGAAACCTAAGGTTAAAGGAGAATCGACTCTAGCTTATACAACTAGTATCACGCGAGAAGTGTGGGGATTAGGTTTCCCGGTTCTAGAGTTATCCTTTATATAGTCTTTCAAATCGGGTTTGCAATCTAACTTACCTTGGTAACAAAGCATTCAATATTCACCGTTAGATGAAAACCTGATTAGATTCAAGCTAATATCTTTCAACCGTTAGATCTAACTTAGCTTGTTATACACAAATGAAATGCACGTTCATTTAGATTTGTGTAACCGTACCTAAACATATACACCTAGTTGGTTCAACAGTAGTTAACCAAGTGGTTATCCATATGAGCACTTTCATATCAACCATATTTATCTTCACCATAACTAATTCAAATAACTTAAAAGAACTAGTTAGATAGTTGTTCAATTGCTTAGATCTTATAGAAGTATACAAGACACAATCGAAGCAAAAACGATTTTGATTCACTCGAATCAATTCATGAACTTTATAGCCACGATTTGCAAATATGCATTCCTTAGTTTATATAAGTATAAGTTCACGAATAAACCGTTTTTAAAAAATAATCTACTCAAGTATGCATACCTGTGCGCATATTTAAGTACCCGAATTAAGTTTGTTTTCAGTTCACAAACTCTAGCAGAATTTCACGGGACGTGAACTTCCAAAGTACGCGTATAGGTACGCGGACTTTAGTTCCGACTATCCTGAGCAGCAAAGTACGCATACTTTGGTTCAAGGATTTTGGACTTACACAAGTATGAGTTCACATACAATGTTTATATCCATTCAAGGTTATATATTCTAAACTCTCATTTCAATCATTGAAACATTCTTAGAGGATATCAAATAGAGGTTACTCACACACTATTCTTCATCAAAGCAATTTTTCAAGATATTGAAATAATCAACATGACTTTCGTCACTTGTAAAGATGAACTTGGCCAAAGCGAAAGCTTACCAACACATATTTCGAGAAATAGATAAGTGAGATAAACTCGGCTCGAAATAGCAAATGTGTATAATCGAAGTCTATATAGCAATACGACTTTTGTCTCAAGATAGGAGATAGAGTAGATAGACTTTTGAGTGATAGATAAGTTCAAGTCTCCACATATCTTTTAGTCGATGAAGTTCCACCAGTTCCTTGAGTAGTTCTACGTCTTTGTATGATGATCGCCGTGGAGTCTAGATCTCAACTACACTTTATATCCTAACGAGACTTAGCTATAAAAAGACTAGAAATCAAGACTTATAGTTTGGGCAACTAAACTTGACAAACAAGCTTGAGATAGCAACGCTTATGAAGTTCGACCGAAAGTGCTCTAACAAACAACATATACCCATGTTTGAAAATCTCGCGCTTGAAGAAATGCACGCATAGCAATTTTCCACCATGAGTAATTTGAGTTATCGAAGACTGGTGGTACGTTTATAGAGATAACACCTCTGTCCATAGATTCAGATCGCTACAAACATATACTTATGAGGTCTTAAACGTGTTTGCCTGCTCTGGTACCAATTGAAAAAGCGGGGTCGGACAACCACACCCAATATTTCGCTTAGCAATCTCTATGGACTAACTCCAATATAATTCCAAGAGAATCAACTAGACAGTCAGACTAAATCAATGGAAATATATCCAAGAGTTGTATCTCAATTTCTCAATTCAATCTGCAATCAAACAAATAAGAATTTGCGAGCCCGATTAAATATAAGAAAGAACTTGAATGGTACCAAAGACCAATGTTCAAGTGTCAATTAATTTATATCAACAACTAAATATTGGATTATTTAATTGATTGAACTTATGCACAACTTTGTGATATTTCTATTATATAACAAAATATAATACGAAAAAGAAATAACACAGTAGAGACACGTAAATTTTGTTAACGAGGAAACCGCAAATGCGAAAAACCCCAGGACCTAGTCCAAATTTGAACACCACACTGTATTAAGCCGCTACAGACACTAGCCTACTCCAAGTTAACTTTGACGAAATGTAGTTGAGCCCTAACCAATCTCACACTCGATCAAGGTACAGTTGCGTTCTTTACGTCTATGAACCCCAGTAGGATTCTACGCACTTAATTCCCTTAGCTGATCTCATCCACAACTAAGAGTTGCTACGACCCAAAGTCGAAGACTTGATAAACAAATCTGTCTCACACAGAAAAGTCTATTGAATAGATAACTGTCTCCCACGAGATAAACTCGTGAGTTTTGTTCCGTCTTTTGATAAATCAAGGTGAACCGGAACCAATTGATATACCAGACTTATATTCCCGAAGAATAGCCTAGAAATATAAATCACCTCACAATAATCTTAATCGTATGGTAGCGAAACAAGATATTGTAGAATTACAAACGATGAGACGAAGATGTTTGTGACTACTTTTTATCTTGCCTATAGGAGATTAAATCTCGAGCCAATCTTAGAGAAGATAGTACTCAATCACGATAGAAAACAACAAGATCAGATCACGCAACTACAAAGAAAATAGTTGGGTCTGGCTTCACAATCCCAATGAAGTCTTTAAGTCGTTAACCTACTTGGTTTCATGAAAAACCTAAGGTTAAAGGAGTATCGACTCTAGTCGCAACTAGTATCACACAGAAGGCGTGTTGATTAGGTTTCCCATTTGCTAGAGTTCTCCTTTATATAGTCTCCAAATTAGGGTTTGCAATCAATGTTACCTTGGTAACAAAGCATTCAATATTCACCGTTAGATAAAAACCTTATTAGACTCAAGCTAATATCTTTCAATCGTTAGATCGAACTTAGCTTATTATACACAAATGAAATGTACCTTCATTTAGATATGAGTAACCGTACCTAAACGTGTACACCTTGTTGGCTCAACAATAGTTAACCGAAGTTATCCATATGAACACTTTCATATCAACCTCATTCATCTTAACCATAAATAGTTCAAATGACTCAAATGAAACTAGTTCTAGAGTTGTTCAATTGTTTATATTCTCATAGAAGTATACAAGACACAATTGAAGTAAAATCGATCCCCGATTCACTCGAATCAAGTCATGAACATTATAGCCACGGTTTGCTTGAAAGATTGCATTCCTTATTATATAAATGTATTAGTTCATGAAAAAACCAATTTTAGAACATCATCCACTCAGGTATGCAAACGTGTACGCATACCTTAGTGGCCGGACTAAGTTTGGGTTCGCCAGTATGCGAACGTGTACGCATACCTCCAAACTCAGCAGAAATTCCCGGACCTAAACCTTACGCCAGGACACGTACGTATGTGTACTAGGTTCCGAATTTCACAAACCAACATGTACGCATACGTGTATGCATACTATGGTTCCGGACATGGATTACATATATGCAAGTACGCATACTATGCTTAAATCCAATTGTTTTAAACTCTCATTTCAACCATTGAAACATTCTCAAGAAGGAATAGTTGTCTCACACAAACTATTAGCTTCAAAGCAATTTTCAAGTGATCGAATGATCAATACGAAACATTCGGTCTACATCAAATGACTGTCTCACACAAATCATGTAAGATGTTACCAGGCGATTTTCCCATGATCATCTTTGACTTTCGTCAAGGATATAAGATGAACTTGGTTAAAGCGAAAGCTTACCAACACATATTTTGAGAAATATATAAGTCAGTTAAACTCAGCTCGAAATTTGAAATGTGCATCATTGAAGTCTATATAGCTATACGACTTTTGTCTCAAATAGGAGATATAGTAGATAGACTTTTGAGTGATAGATGAGTTCAAGTCTCCACATACCTTTTGTCAATGAAGTTCCACAAGCTCCCCTTAGTAGTTCTTCGTCTTCAATAGATGAACACCATGAAGTCTAAGCTCAACTACACTTTATATCCAGATCTGAGACTTAGATATAAATAGACTAGAAATCAAGACTTATAGTTTGGGCAACTAAACTTGACAAACAAGCTTGAGATAGCAACGCTTGCGAGTTCGACCGAGCAGTGCTCTAACAAACAACATATACCCATATTTGAAAATCACGCGCTTGAAGAAAGGCACGCATAGCAATTTTCCACCATGATTAATTTGAGTTATCGAAGACTGGTGGTACGTTTATAGAGATAACACCTCTGACCATAGATTCAGATCGCTACAAACATATACTTATGAGGTCTTAAACGTGTTTGCCTGCTCTGGTACCAATTGAAAAAGCGGGGTCGGACAACCACACCCAATATTTCGCTTATCAATCTATGGATTAGCTCCAATATAATTCCAAGAGAATCAACTAGACAGTTAGACTAAATCAATGGGAATATATCCAAGAGTTGTATCTCAATTTCTCAATTCAATCTGCAATCAAACAAATAGGAATTTGCGAGCCCGATTGAATATAAGAAAGAACTTGAATGGTACCAAAGACCAATGTTCAAGTGTCAATCAATTTATATCAACAACCAAATATTGGATTATTTAATTGATTGAACTTATGCACAACCTGTGATATTTCTATTATATAACAAAATATAATACGAAAAAGAAATAACACAGGACATAATTTAAATTTTGTTAACGAGGAAACCGCAAATGCGAAAAAACCCAGGACCTAGTCCAAATTTGAACACCACCTTTGTATTAAGCCGCTACAAACACTAGCCTACTCCAAGTTAACTTTGACTGAAATGTAGTTGAGCCCTAACCAATCTCACACTGATCAAGGTACAGTTGCGTTCTTTACGTCTATGAACCCCAGTAGGATTCTACGCACTTAATTCCCTTAGATGATCTCATCCACAACTAAGAGTTGTTACGACCCAAAGTCGAAGACTTGATAAACAAATCTGTCTCACACAGAAAAGTCTATTGAATAGATAAATCTGTCTCCCACAGATAAACTTGTGAGTTTTGTTCCGTCTTTTGATAAATCAAGGTGAACCGGAACCAATTTATATACCAGACTTATATTCCCTAAGAATAGCCTAGAAATATAAATCACCTCACAATAATCTTAATCGTATGGTAGCGAAACAAGATATTGTAGAATTACAAACGATGAGACGAAGATGTTTGTGACTACTTTTTATCTTGCCTATAGGAGATTAAATCTCGAGCCAATCTTAGAAAAGATAGTACTCAATCACGATAAAAAACAGCAAGATCAGATCACGCAACTACAAAGAAAATAGTTGGAGTCCGCTTCACAATCCCAATGAAGTCTTTAAGTCGTTAACCTACTTGGTTTCATGAAAAACCTAAGGTTAAAGGAGTATCGACTCTAGTCGCAACTAGTATTACACAGAAGGCGTGGCGATTAGGTTTCCAGGTTGGTAGAGTTCTCCTTTATATAGTCTCCAAATCAGGGTTTGCAATCAATGTTACCTTGGTAACAAAGCATTCAATATTCACCGTTAGATAAAAACCTTATTAGACTCAAGCTAATATCTTTCAATCGTTAGATCGAACTTAGCTTATTATACACAAATGAAATGTACCTTCATTTAGATATGAGTAACCGTACCTAAACGTGTACACATTATTGACTCAACAATAGTTAACCGAAGTTATCCATATGAACACTTTCATATCAACCTCATTCATCTTAACCATAAATAGTTCAAATGACTCAAATGAAACTAGTTCTAGAGTTGTTCAATTGTTTATATTCTCATAGAATTATACAAGACACAATTGAAGTAAAATCGATTCTGATTCACTCGAATCAAGTCATGAACATTATAGCCACGGTTTGCAAAAGATTGCATTCCCGATTATATAAATGTATTAGTTCATGAAAAAACCAATTTTAGAACATCATCCACTCGGGTATGCAAACGTGTACGCATACCTTAGTGGCCGGACTAAGTTTGGGTTCGCCAGTATGCGAACGTGTGCGCATACCTCCAAACTCAGCAGAAATTCCCGGACCTAAACCTTACGCCAGTACACGTACCGGTATGTGTACTAGGTTCCGGAATTTCACAAACCAACATGTACGCATACGGGTATGCATACTATGGTTCCCGGACATGGATTACATATATGCAAGTACGCATATTATGCTTAAATCCAATTGTTTTAAACTCTCATTTCAACCGTTGAAACATTCTCGGAAGACGGGAATAGCTGTCTCACACAAACTATTAGCTTCAAAGCAATTTTCAAGTGATCGAATGATCAATACGAAACATTCCGAGTCTACATCAAATGACTGTCTCACACAAATCATGTAAGATGTTACCAGGCGATTTTCCCATGATCATATTTGACTTTCGTCAAGGATATAAGATGAACTTGGTTAAAGCGAAAGCTTACCAACACATATTTCGAGAAATATATAAGTCAGTTAAACTTAGCTCGAAATTTGAAATGTGCATCATTGAAGTCTATATAGCTATACGACTTTTGTCTCAAATAGGAGATAGAGTAGATAGACTTTTGAGTGATAGATGAGTTCAAGTCTCCACATAACTTTTGTCAATGAAGTTCCACAAGCTCCCCTTAGTAGTTCTTCGTCTTCAATAGATGAACACCGTGAAGTCTAAGCTCAACTACACTTTCTATCCAGATCTGAGACTTAGCTATAAATAGACTAGAAATCAAGACTTATAGTTTTGGCAACTAAACTTGACAAACAAGCTTGAGATAACAACGCTTGCGAGTTCAACCGAGCAGTGCTCCAACAACACTTATATCTTACACATAATCAAGTAACTAAATACATAGATTATGTTAATGTCGTATTTACGAAGTTCAAAAGATAAGCGTTATACTTCGTAATTCAATATACTTCCTTGACAATTTGATCATAGAGTTTTATATATAACTTCGCATGTTATGTTTTCAATCTAAAAGACTTGAAATAAACAAGATAGAAATGGAACAAGTCAAGTCTGTAGTTACTAACCTCATGCTGAAGGATAATGTCTTCGTTGTCTTCAATCTATCTTCTGATCTTCGTGAGTAACTGGAGCACAATATTTCTATCGTTTCTAGCCTAACCTAACGAAGTTAACTCTAGTTCACTTATTAAGCGACTCGAGTTTTGGAACTAAATATGACAACCAAACTTGACATACCAACGCTTGGTGGGTTCAGCCGAGCAGTGCTCTAACATAAAAGAAAGGAACGAGAGTCCAAAGTCCCTGTACAATAAATCACACTCCATATTTTCGTTCACATTAAAAGAACGTCTTACACTACTGGACCATCTGCCGTCTTTCATTGTATCTTGTATCAATGCGTATTTCAAGTAAAAAATTGAAGCTTGATAGCAGGTTGTTAGGATATTTTTCTCATTTACTCGAAATTTACGCTTCAATACTGTTTTACTGATTTTATCCATGGTCAGTAATGTTAGGATATTTTTCTCCAATTTCCTAAAAGTACCTGACTTCTAGTTTCTATATTCATTCAAAATGTTGTCAAATAGATGCTACATGGTTAATTGAGCACAATTCCATGAGATATGCTTTAAATGCTCATCTGGGGGAAAACTAAAACAAATTAATCCGAGATTTTCACTCGAAAACTCCAATTGTGATGGCAAGGACACCACTATCAAAATTGCTCAAAATAAAAACAACCTACACATCTTTCTCAACCAGGAGAATACCAAGAATAATAACTTCCAGCGGACATAAATACGACAAACGAACTTTCTAAGTGTTTCACTCTAAGTTTAAGTGTTACAAAATCAAACTCATTTCATAAATGTGGTATTTGCTATGAGTTCCAATAGAGAAACATAATAAAAAAGATGAGGGTAACAAGTAAAACACAATCTTTTTCGGATCCACCTATTCAGACATAACTTGTATAAATTTTTCGATCTAATACAGATTAAAGACTATCTTAAAAAAATGATCAATCGTACGAGTGAAAATTATTTTAATTATAAGGGTTAATTGACGTTTGGTACTCACATTTTGTCCAGTATTAGTGTTTGGTCTAACTTTTGTCCAACTTAGGGCTTGGTACCTGGACTTAACGTTGACCCGCGTTGACCACGTTAAATATTTATTTCTGTTTAGAAATTAATAAACAAAAGAAAAATTAAAAATAAAAGGAAATTATTATCCGAATTTACTATAATAACCTTCACTTTGGCAACACCTCCATGTTCTTTCCAAATTGAAAATCATGTTCACTATTTTTTGCTGCTATTGAACACATCATTTCAACATTTTACGCAGGATATGGAAATCAAGTTAAGGTGCTTCGATTATCGTGGGTAAGTTCAGGTATTTAGAGCTCATTCTAGTAGGTAAGAAGGGGATTAAATGAGTGTATGGAGGCTTTGGAAATATGGGTTGCAACTGAAACTCGAATTTGAAGAGGAGAAATGGATCTGGTGGTACAAGTTTTACGAGTAGTCATTGATACCGAGAAAAGAGAGGAATAAGAAGATTGTAGCCGTGAATATGAGTGGATGTCGTCAATTGGTGGTGAAGGGTTCGAGATTAAAGAAGTGGTGAGTATTTGGCTTGCATTGTTAGATATAGTGATCTGTTTTTGAATGATGGGATCTTATGGAAGAAGGAACATGAGATGGAAGTGTTTCAGAGTTACGTGGGATTCGAAAGTTGGGTTTGGATTCAAATTGGCTAAACGTGAAGTCAGGAATTACTGCGCAGGCATTTCTACAAGCACCTTTTGTGCGAGAAACTGGTGATCCTGAGCTGAACTTGCTTCTAATTTCTAAGCACCTTTCATTGCTCCTTCCCTGCACATAATTCAAGCACGACTAAAACCCAACAATTCTTCACCATTCAACATTGATTTGAAAGCAGAAAATCAATTTCTTGGCTACTTTCACTGACTCGAACTCTATACAAATTTTAAAAGAATTGATCCCCATTAATGGCGTGTTCTTCCAACTTTTTGAATCACGAAATCACATCCATTCTGCATCTCAATCAACGGCAACAACAACTCTTATCCTTCCCCTTTTTCCAGACAGGACTTTACCAAACCTGTTAAAATTTGAATTATAAAAACCGCATTCTACTTTGACTCAAATCCTCTCCTAACATTCATTTAAACCAACTGTTCACCATTGTTAATCAATGGCAGTAACCCTCTTCAATATCAACGACAGCAAAAACTCAACCCTTTTCAATACCGAATTTTTCCAAACAGTGATTTCCAGTTCATGTAGCAGATTGAGTATGAGTAACTAAATTTATGAGACAGGCGAAGAATAGAGAATTAGGATAATGGATGTTTGATCTGGCTTAATAGTGTTATTAATTAAAGTCGTTGGATTTTAGGCGCATTTCAAGGGTAAAGTTGTAAACTTATTATTTTTAATTTTATAAAATTAATTAATTCTAGTAATAAACGGTCAACGCCGGTCAACGTGAAGTCCAGGTACCAAGCCCTAAGTTGGACAAAAGTTAGACCAAACAATAACACTGGACAAAATGTGAGTACCAAACGTCAATTATCCCTAATTATAATATAAAGACAATTATAATGCGGAAATAAAATAAAGCGCACACCAGAATTTTGTTAACGAGGAAAACTACAATCTTGTAGAGAAATCCCAGGACCTAGTCCTGTTTTGAATACTCAATGAATTAAGAAGTTACTGCAACTTCGTGTAGACGAGACCAAGCAATCTAAAACCTAATTACCCAGCCTCAACAATATTCATGTTTTGATAACATCTAGCAAAACCTAAGTTCTCAATAGACGCCAAAATACTAGATATCCTAGCAGAATAAATGTTCTCTTTAGGACTAGATCTAGTAGATCTTCTTAATGGTTCACAATAACTTCTGCTATCGATCTTTCAAATGGTAACACAAGATTCTTTTGGATCATATTCTAAACAGTTAAAGGATCAAGACTGTTTGGTAACCAAACTCATTTTCCTATCACCATACCGAAATATATGATAAAATCCCAGTTTAAGATCTGTTACCATATCCAAAACTCCTTGGTTAAGAGATCAATCAAGGCAAAGACTACCGAAATAATCTGATAAGATCACGTTTTATGGAACATGTCAACGGTGTTGACCCGATGCGTCACTCAGGCATATTTGGCATATATGATTCTTTATACGGGTCAAGTCTCTCAAGATTGTGGAAGCCACCCTGGGTAGCAAGTGAAGGGCATAGCGAGCACACAAGTCCAATGGAGGCACAAGGCATTGGATAAGCATAAATTATTTATTATTCGAGATAATATATTAATTTAGGTGTTTTATTATATTTTAAGTATTTAATTATTTTATTAGAGTTTATATTTGTTTGGAATAGTATTTTAGGAGTAGTATTGTTTTCTTATTTTCCAAGTAATGTAGCCTATAAATAGGCCTTATCAGTTGATTAATCATAACAAGAGAATTATTAAGCAAATTGCTACCCTTTGGTTTATTGATTTCCGTGAATCATGACCTTTTGAGCTTGAGTTGCTGGCCGTTGGTTAAGAAACAAATCGTTTCTTATCAATTGGTATCAGAGCAAGTTCGCTCCTACCCTAGCTTCCGCAGCCGCCATTATCATCATCATCATCGCTGCTTCACTCATTACCATCACCACTTTCACCGTATCCGGAGAGAGAAAAAGAAAAAAAAAAAAACGAGTTTCTCTAGTGGTCAACAGACTTCATCTTTTCAATCTCCGAATTATTTGCTTGTTCCTGGCTCATATCGAGTTGTTGCTGTTGCTTGCTCACATCGAGGAGATCAAACGCGTGAGGGTCAGTTTTGTTATTGGATTGGTTTATACTCAAGGTAACATTATTAATCGTCACGTTTTTTATTGGGCAAGTAAACATCCCATCCTGCTCCCACCATCATCCGTATATTCATCCTGTTAAACCTAGGTTTGGTAGCCTCCATTAATCATCTGCCTCCCACCATTCTCACCATCCCAACGTGTTTTAGTATTGGAAAACTTCTTGTTTACCAAACCTAAAAATAACCGAACACTACGCCTACTCCTTAGTCCTTACAAATGAACCTTTCATCCCGAGATCAGTTTAGCCCAACGGCCAAGCCCAAGTACTAACCATTCTCACCGGAGTCATTCCAGAATAGTCAGTCCTACTTCAGTTTACTATGTACAAGCACAGCAGCACTAACTTGTTGTGTCAGCAATTCGATGGCCGAGATCCCGAGGGTTGGTTATTCCAAGCACAATTAATTTTTGAGTTCCGTAAAATTCCGTTGGAAGATTTTGCGAAGGTAGCTAGTGATCACCTTATTGGTAGTCCGTTCAAATGGTACAAGTGGATGCAACATTATATTTTGGGGTCTTGGAATAATTTTTGTTTTGCTTTATTGAAGCGCTATGGAAATGATGACCCAATGCTAGCACTAGCTAATTTGCAACAAGATTTAGAAGAAAGTCGTGCTTATTGGAAATCTGCGTTCCAAGAGTTCAAGGAGCATCAAAGAGCTAAAGTCGTGAAGCCGCAACCTGTTGCAACTACATCCGATATCTTCACTATTGAGATTCCAAAACCAAGTGAGATTAAATTTTCTGATACCGTTAATGTTCCTTCGACAGTTGTTGACGAAGAAAACCAAATTGTAAGTGCCTCAAAATCGGACCTCGAGGGCAAGGTCCTATTGAAGGAGGGTGGAATGATAAGATCACATGTGGAGATAGTATCAATATATATAGTGGACTTTGAGGGCAAAGTCCCATTTAAGGAGGGTGGAATGATAAGACCACTTTTTATGGAACATGTCAACGGTGTTGAACCAATGTGTCACTCAGGCATATTTGGCATATATGATCCTTTATATGGATCAAGTCTCTCAAGATTGTGGAAGCCACCCTGGCTAGCAAGTGAAGGGCGCCGCGACCACACAAATCCAATGGAGGCACAAGGCATTGGATAAGCATAGATTATTTATTATTAGAGATAATATATTTATTTAGGTATTTTATTATATTTTAAGTATTTAATTATGTTATTTAGAGTTTATATTTGTTTAAAATAGTATTTTAGGAGTAGTATTGTTTTCTTATTTTCCAAGTAATGTAGCCTATAAATAGGCCTTATCAGTTGATTAATCATAAGAAGAAAATTATTAAGCAAATTGCTACCCTTCGGTTTATTGATTTCTTCGAATCATGACCTTTTGAGCTTGAGCTGCTGGCCGTTGGTTAAGAAACAAATCGTTTCTTATCAAATGATAAGATCACATGTGGAGCTAGTATCAATATATATAGTGGACTTTGAGGGCAAAGTCCCATTTAAGGAGGGTGGAATGATAAGACCACTTTTTATGGAACATGTCAACGGTGTTGAACCAATGTGTCACTCAGGCATATTTGGCATATATGATCCTTTATATGGATCAAGTCTCTTAAGATTGTGGAAGCCGCCCTGGCTAGCAAGTGAAGGGCGCCGCGACCACACAAATCCAATGGAGGCACAAGGCATTGGATAAGCATAGATTATTTATTATTAGAGATAATATATTTATTTAGGTATTTTATTATATTTTAAGTATTTAATTATGTTATTTAGAGTTTATATTTGTTTAAAATAGTATTTTAGGAGTAGTATTGTTTTCTTATTTTCCAAGTAATGTAGCCTATAAATAGGCCTTATCAGTTGATTAATCATAAGAAGAAAATTATTAAGCAAATTGCTATCCTTCGGTTTATTGATTTCTTCGAATCATCACCTTTTGAGCTTGAGATGCTAGCCGTTGGTTAAGAAACAAATCGTTTCTTATCAATTGGTATCAGAGCAAGTTCGCTCCTATCTCACTTCCGCTATCACTATCATCATCATTCATCTATCATCCATCTTTCACCGTATCAAAAAAAAAAAAAAAAAAAAAAATCATCAAGACTCGACACTTAGAACATACCGAAGCTTAACTGGTCGACGGAGTTAGTTGTGGTTTGATTATATATTTAAGGTAAGAAAAATCAACCTTGCTTAGTTGTTTGCACTACATCTATTGGTTCGTTCGAAGTGTCTTTTTTTACCAAACCCTAGAAAGTTATTCCAAAATCCCTCTTGCTCGTCAACTATTTTCTTTTCTGTCCAACGGTTTTTTCTTTCTTCTGTACAATTGCGCAGCCCATTACCCGTGAAGCCCATTAGTTCATAATCTTAAATCAATTACCCACAAGCCCAGTTGTTATTTCAACAGTTGCATCCTAGGCCATTACACGTTGGTAACTATATACAGAGACGGCCAGTTACATTTTCATCCGGTATGTACCAACACGCAAGTACAAAAATATTGTTATGTCAGCAATTCGATGGCAGAGATCCCGAAGGTTGGTTATTTCAAGCACAATTAATTTTTGAGTTTCGTAAAATTCCACCGGAAGACTTTGTGAAGGTAGCCAGTGAACATCTAATCGGTAGTTCGTTCAAATGGTACAAGTGGATGCAAGATTATATTTCAGGGTCCTGGAAGAATTTTTGTTTTGCTTTATTAAAGCGTTTCGGAAGTGATGATCCATCTCTTGTGTCAGCTAACTTGCAACGAGTTTTTGACGAAAGTCGTGCTTATTGGAAATTTGCAATCCAAGAGTTCAAGGAGCATCAAAGAGCTAAAGTCGTGAAGGTGAAGCCACAATCTATTGCAACTACATCCGAGCATTTCACAATTGAGATTCCAAAACCCGTTGAGATTATTATTCCTGATACCGTTATTGTTCCTTCGACAATTGTTAACGAAGAAAACCAAATTGTAAGTGCCTCAAAATCGGACCTCGAAGACAAAGTCCTATTTAAGGAGGGTGGAATGGTAAGAACACATGTGGAGCCAGTATCAACATATATAGTGGACTTTGAGGGCAAAGTCCCATTTAAGGAGGGTGGAATGATAAGATCACGTTTTATGGAACATGTCAACGGTGTTGACCCGATGCGTCACTCAGGCATATTTGGCATATATGATTCTTTATACGGGTCAAGTCTCTCAAGATTGTGGAAGCCACCCTGGGTAGCAAGTGAAGGGCATAGCGAGCACACAAGTCCAATGGAGGCACAAGGCATTGGATAAGCATAAATTATTTATTATTCGAGATAATATATTAATTTAGGTGTTTTATTATATTTTAAGTATTTAATTATTTTATTTAGAGTTTATATTTGTTTGGAATAGTATTTTAGGAGTAGTATTGTTTTCTTATTTTCCAAGTAATGTAGCCTATAAATAGGCCTTATCAGTTGATTAATCATAACAAGAGAATTATTAAGCAAATTGCTACCCTTTGGTTTATTGATTTCCGTGAATCATGACCTTTTGAGCTTGAGCTGCTGGCCGTTGGTTAAGAAACAAATCGTTTCTTATCATAATCAATCTTGATTACAAGGTTTATGATAAAATAAAAAAATTGTAGATCTCAAAAGACTTATGTTTATCGAAATAAACTGCTTTCCAATCAAGTTGCAGAAAGTCACACCAAGATCAAAACAAAAAACAAAGTCTTCAAATCTTCAAAGTCTTCAGTCTTTAATTTAATGTTCAAAGTAACAACCTGCAAAACAACTTGATTCCTATATTGATTTGTCGCATAGAACGAAATATGTTAATCGAAAATCAATAGATATATCTTACAGATCTAGAATCACTTAGATTGGTAGCAGTCGAAACTTCAAAGTCTTGAGTGGCCTTATATCATAAGAGAAGAACCTCGAAATAATAAGAACTTGTATAGAAGATAACTGACTCGTTAATTCACAATTAAATCAAAGAAAACTAAAATAACAATACAACTATAGTTCCCACCGATGTTACTCGTAGACGTTTATTGATCCCAAATCATTCTTTAAAATGAAGTGCACATAAGATATTTCACCTAATTAGATTGCTCTCCTCTCGAATCAAGTATTCAAAGAATACTTAGTATTACAAGTAACTACAAGATGAAGTGTCTTCCTCGGGGACAAGTTTGTGAGTAGAAAAAAATTCTCTATTTATAGACCAAGGTAGTTTGGATACCAAGGTAGTAGAAAAATATTTATTTGCAATGTACGAAATGGAGGAAAAATTATATTTTGATCCTTTCACATATGTGACATAGTGGACAAGTCCCTACCAAAATCCAAGATGTTTTGGAATTAAAAATCTTAGCACATAAAACCCGTGGTTTACTGTTGATAAAGAAAGAATATCGTTTTTTTTTGTGCATGGTTCACATTTTGTGAACCTACGCCAGTCGCAAGGTCTTTCTGAAGTCCAACATGGCTTCATATATCTTTTCTGGTTCAACAAGTGACCGCGACACACTTTCTCTCTTCATACACTTTTTTGCCCAATTCATTAACTTAGGACACTCAGTTTCCACATTGAACTTGCCAAACATCTCAAGAGGATAAAAATAACAGTACAATGGAATCAAAGCCACATCTACAAACCCCATCTCTTCTTCACCACTGAAATAAGGCTTTTCTCCAAGCTCTTTTTCTATCACCTTCAAACAATCTATAAACTCTTTACTAGCTTTTTCTTGTTCTTCTCCGCTACTAATCCACACCTTCTTCGCAGTTCCTTCATATATCTGCATATTAAGTTTTTAAAATGATATTAACTGTAATAGATAAAAAAAGAAGAAGGTAAATATGAGTGTCAAAACCCAAAAGAGACTTGCTCGTTCAACCTAATATTACCTTTGTTTCCGCAAAAGTGTTAATATCATTTTTTGGGAAAACATTCTTCGTTTCCGCAAAAGTGTTAATATCATTTTTTGGGAAAACATTCTTCTAAAAAATAGGCTAAAATGAAAAACTTATATACCTTGTTTGATAGAATTTATGATTATCAATTTATAATTATAGTAGATAAACATAAATAGATAAATGATTTTGATAGAATCATTTCTATGATAAATTTTCACAAACTTTTTTTTTGATCGGTAACGAATTTGGTGCTGGCTAGATTCGAACTCAGGTCGCTGGTATCATCACCCAACAACCTTACCACTGTACTACAGTGACACCGGCAAATTTTCACAAAACTCCATTTTTAATTAATTGATTATCTTAGAAAAAAGGTTCTCAAAGAGGAGAGGAAAGTACGAGAACCTAGGACTTTTTTTATCCGATATTGTTTTTTTGTCTCTCTACCGAGTACCGATGGTTTAGATAAATTAAGAAAAAAACGGAAAATGGATCATTTGTCCAAATATTTTTAAAACCTGGTTCAAATGGACGATTAAAAATTAGTATGTGTGAAATGGACAAAAAAAAATAGTAAGGATGAACCTGGATTCATCCTGACTAAAACTCAAAAAATAGCAAGGATGAAACTGGATGCATCCTGATGTAAATTAAAAAAAGAAAAAGTATTTGAAAATGGGTAGGATGAAACTGTTTACATCCTGGCTATTTTTGTAATTTTCTCCATTTAAACAGTATCAAAATCTATATGTCTTTTTCACCCAGGATTTGTTGATTTTAATCTTTTTAACCAATTTTATGAAAAAAAAAACTCAAATCAATTTGTTAAAAAAAAATAATTAATTATGATAGTTTTTAAAAACATTTTTTTTTTATGTTTATTACAATAATGAGTTTTTTCAGCTATGATTAAAATAAGCAATTATTATAAATTTTAACAAACACTCGTATAAGATTACATGCTTGAGAGCGCTCGTAATAATATATTGTGAGCTCATAATAATCAATTATAAGTAATTGTTAACACTTTTGCAAAATTGAAGGGAGTACTGGACTGGTTATGGAATGGGGCTTGTGGAATGGGGCTTGGATTTCTAGAGATACAAAAGCAGGTTATTACGAATGGTTATTCGTATTGCTGCAGGTTATCAAGGAGCAAGAGGAGGAAATGGTTGGGCTTACTTTCCTGAGGAGGCTGAATCATTAGCCGTTTACGAAGCTGCAAAATGGGCGAAAGAAAAGGCCTTAACAAATTTTTTTCTGGAAGGAGACTGCAAAAATGTAATTGATTATTTGAACGGGAAGGATTCTTCTATATCTTGGCAGGTTCAGAGAAATCTAGATGAAGTTAAAAAGAGGATGGCAGAGTTTACAAGCTTTTTGGGTTTCAAATTCATACACAGAACGGGGAATACTTCTGCAGACTTGCTTGCAAAAAAGGCTAGATCGGCTAGCGCTTCCCAACAAACATGGAGTCTCATTCCAGAAGTTATCAGTCATTCACTCTTAGATGAACAGTCTAATGCTATTTCAAGTTCTTATGTTCCGGTATCTTTAGATTTGTTTCCTAAACTCTCCTGTAATCATAACATTTTGGTTTAAGCTTCTGTGAATGAAAGTTTGATTTTCAAAAAAAAAGAAGGGAGTACTGGACAATTTTTGTGCAAGTGGTGAACACAAAAGCATGGATTATGTTAGAGAGATTTTTACCTTTGCATCTACATATGTAGCCCAAAATCTAGCCAAGCCTCTCTGGTAAGCATCACTTGGTAAAAGATCAGGAGACTTGTGTTTCCAAACTTGATCAATATATTCAAGAATTAAGAGTGATTCACAAACAGGTTTTCCGTTATGTATTAAAACAGGAACCCTTTTGTAAACGGGATTCATTTTTAAAAGCAAAGGGCTCTTCACAAGAATGTTTTCTTCTTCTATGCACTCATATTTGATTCCTTTTTCTGCTAAAGCTATTCTTATTCTCATTCCATAAGTACTTCCCCAAACATCTAAAAGAAGAACTTCTCCGTCCTCCATCTTTGTCTCTTACTTTTTTTTTTTTCTCTCTACTAGATGCACAAAAAGGGTTATTGAATTTGTAGAAGATTACTACTGTGAATGTTTGTATAGACTTTTAAATAAGGTTTGTTCCCTTGAACTGGTCTACGATTTTAAATTCAAAATTAGCAGTTACTTCATTTTCTCTCTAAAAGATTTTATAGGGGCCACTGCTTAGATTTCACACGATAGCATTCAATTATCAATGTTATAATATTTTGGAGAAAATATCATCTTTGACGTGTGAACTTTCCCTCTTGTGAGTTGTGATCGACTTTATTGACTCTCTCCAATGACAATGACAATCAGCCCATGGTGTTGGAGACTACACTAGGGATTCCCAGCTGATTAATCAAAAAAAAAAAATATACACTAGGATGGAGCCTTGGCTGACTTCGAGCCTTGCACGGAAATTTCCGTCGACAGACAAAAGTGGTGAGCCCCATTCTGGTTTCGTATATCACGATCTTTGAGAACAATGAGTATTATCCGTTCGATTGCCTTTCGGGACAAAAAAAATAACCATATGGAGCTTGGCCATGTCTGGTCGGATACTGTGTAAAAACAAAAGTATATATGGGTGTAAGACGTATATCAACATATTGTTTGTTCCTCGTACCCATCAAAAACGCCCCGTCAAAAAAGTATCCCGAATAAATTATTGCCGAGTAATAAGTAGTCGTCCTAGCAGAATACTTAGTATCCGCGAGCTAAGGCTTTGCTATCAAATACATCACATCCGTGGTTGTTGTTCTCTACAGTGTGACTACCATAGTGCTTGATCTTAGTGCACCGAAGTCTTTTTTTAAGCAACCTTGTAGCTAAGGATATGTTTGATAGGATTTAATTCCACGGAATTAGCCATCATTCCATTCCATGGAAAAAAAGTGTTCTTCGTCGTTTGGACAAAAATCTTTTTCACGGAACTGTAAAAAAAACATGGTCTAAAGTATGTTTTAAAATATAATTCCATGGAAAGTCTTTCCTTCCTTCCCTAGGAAACTGATTCCGTGGAATCACTTTCCATGGAATTGTTTCATTTCTCTGTTATCAAACATAGCCAAGTGAAATGATAACTCGGTAGCTAATGGAGTAATATAACCACAAAATTGGTTAAAAAGACCAAAATCAACAAATCATAGGTGAAAAATACATCTAGATTTTGATATTGTTTAAATGGACAAAAATACAAATATAGCCAAGATGTAAACAGTTTCATCCTACCTAATTTCAAGTACTTTTTCTTTTTTTAATTTATATCAGGATGTATCCAGTTTCATCCTTGTTAGTATTTTTTAAGTTTAAGTCAGGATGAATCCAGTTTCATCCTTGCTTTTTTTTTGTCCATTTCACTCATACTAATTTTTACTTGTCCATTTGAACCAAATTTTAAAAATATTTGGACAAATAACCCATTTTCCGTAATATAACTCCGTATTTAACAAAAATGAACACGAGTGTTTGTTTTCTGGTAATAAACCGCAAAAATCAAACGTCTTTTCTCGAACTATGAAATCAAATCTTTAAAAATACTGTACAAATATTGGCAGCTAGCTGGAAGAGAAATGGAGGGTTAATAAGAGGAATTAAAAATACCATATAATGTCAAAAGTTTCTTTTCATAGAATTTATCATGAAAACAAGTACAAAAAGATCCGACTTTGGCTCATCAAGTGGACGTGCCGGAGTGGTTATCGGGCATGACTAGAAATCATGTGGGCTCTGCCCGCGCAGGTTCGAATCCTGCCGTTCACGTTATTTCATTTTTAAAAAGTACTCATATATTCTTATTGGGTCTATGCCCTATTCTTATTGGGTCTAAGCCCTTTTTGGTTGCCTACCAATACCATCAACTTCAGGGAAAGAGATAGAGCCACCGGCTTCGTTTACATGTTTGTAAAGAATGTTTAGACCAATTTTCCATTTTGTCGATAGAGTTCGACCTGTATTTTCATTCCTCTTTTTTCTCGTCGAATGTAAATAACTTTGTACTATGTTTTGTCAGTCCATATGAATAACCATCATTCTCCTTCAATTGCATCAAATAATAATCTCTTGTGAGCATATGGAATTTCCTTGGAGTATCTACATATACCAACACAAAATGCCCATTAGTATACCAAAAGGGAATACACTTAAGTTAATAATATTGTACATTACAATATTAGTGTACTTCTTATCAGCAACATTCTTAATCAATACTACTACCTCTGTTTCTGTGAAAATGAAAGTATCACTTTCCTAGAAACGGAGGGAGTATTATCTTAAAAGCTAAAAAATTCTTAGGGTATCCGTATGTTCTGTATCAAGAATCTCTGAATGTAGCAAGTAAACAAAATTAATAAATGCATAATAGTAACCAACACACTATCATTTTTAAGGTAGCCAACACAATTTCAGCCATGCTTTCATAAGCCTTCCGGATACAACTTGTGCTCTAAAACACATTTCAAACATTCTAGGCAGCTGATTGCCGGGTGCTTAAAAAAAAATATTTTGGAGGATTTCAGAAAAAAAAGGGATGCAAAAATTACAAGATTGAATACTCTACAACAAATTAATTGTCGGGAAACCAAGGTTACGTTCATCTCGAACCGGCATGTTTCCATAGTGTTCAATTCCATGAAACATCCTTCTTTAGATAACTTAGCTCTAATCCGTCTCTTACATCTTTAGATTAGCATTATTAAATAATACTAGAACGAACATGTGATCAATACGATGATAGAAATGACACACGACACAAAGATTACGTGGTTCACCTTTGTACGCTACATCCACGGCCAAAACCACCCTGAGAATCTTTCATTATCATAACAAGTTCTTACATCGATACACATCACATAATCAACTAGTTATGTAACCCACTAGTGCTAAACGTTAGAAACAACAAGACATATTACAAGAGTTTACCTCTTCCTTTGTTCTTCTTCTTCCATAAACTTCCACCGCCATGGTTGCTTCGACTTTAGACAAGAACACGAAGAACATCATGAATTCTAGCTTCTCCCATACGAACCCTAGAAACCCTAGATTTCTCCCATACCCGTTCTCACTACAAGTCTCTTCTTACATTGATTTTTCTCCATCACAAACCATTGTAGGACACAACGGTTGTGACCCTCGATCACTCTTATAAAGAGAGGATTCTCCAAAAGAATGGATTTCTACTCACAATATAAGCCCTCTTATATAGTAGACAAATCCTTTCTCCCCAAGTCTTAGAACTCCTAAAAATAGACTCACACCTTAATTAGGAAATCTTAAACTAGGAAACCACATAACTTGGGAAACACCCAAGTTACGTTCCGGTAAGTTACGGAATCTTCATGGAACAAAAACCCCAACAATCACCACCTTTTGTGACGTGAACAAAACCACCATCTTCACTCCAACAAAGCATGAATGTTTATCACCTTATACAAGGCCATCCTCGCGGACATCATCACTAGCACGAATCAAAGTTGTCTTGTACTTTGAGCTTGAACCACCGCATAAGCCAAATTCCTCCTTTGCACTTGCACCACCGGAATCGCTATTTGTCGATCTTCTAGCCTCACCACAAAAACTTCTTCATATAATTTATACAAGTTTCTGCATGACTTGTATCAAACTACTTAAATCGCCATGACCACTCATTATCCTAGCTTTCGTAGAATACTTCTTCTTGGACACATGTCTAACACTTGACATTGTTTGATCTCGAGCCATCAAACAATTCCCAGACGGACTTCACCAACTCCAAGAACCAACAATCTTGAGTCATCCTCCATGTAGAAAAAACATGATGCAATCTTCATATGTTGTGTATGAACGATTGTCACTTAGCACCACCATGATTCAAAACATTCTCCTGATAATATTTTGCAGACGTCAGTTGAAACCACGAACGATCTTCTCTTGTAAAGAAAACACCTTCAACACGAATCATAGTCACATCAAGCAAATTTGTCGAATCTTTATTGATATCGTCATACTTCTTGTTTGGTCTTGATTTACTCATCATCTTTACGAATTATATCTTCTGCTAAGAACCCAAACTTTCTCTTGTTTGAAATCTCTTGTTCAAATTACCGAAACACTGCCATCTTTATCCACCTTCACCACACCACTTGTCGGGAAACCGAGGTTACGTTCATCTCGATCCAAGCATGTTTCCATAGAAGTCAATTCCATGAAACATCCTTCTTTAGATAACTTAGCTCTAATCCGTCTCTTACATCTTTAGATTAGCATGATTGAATAATACTAGCACGAACATATGATCAATACGATGATAGAAATCACACACGACACAAAGATTACGTGGTTCACCTTTGTACGCTACATCCACGGCCAAAACCACCCCGAGAATCTTTCATTATCATAACAAGTTCTTACATCGATACACATCACATAATCAACTAGTTACGTAACCCACTAGCGGTAAACGTTAGAAACAACAAGACATATTACGAAGAGCTTACCTCTTCCTTTGTTCTTCTTCTTCCATAAACTTCCACCGCCATGGTTGCTTCGACTTTAGACAAGAACACGAAGAACATCATGAATTCTAGCTTCTCCCATCCGAACCCTAGAAACCCTAGATTTCTCCCATACCCGTTCTCACTCCAAGTCTCTTCTTACATTGATTTTCCCATCACAAACCATTGTAGGACACAACGGTTGTGACCTCGATCACTCTTATAAAGAGAGGATTCTCCAAAAGAATGGATTTCTACTCACAATATAAGCCCTCTTATATAGTAGACAAATCCTTGCTCCTAAGTCTTAGAACTCCTAAAAATAGACTCACACCTTAATTAGGAAATCTTAAACTAGGAAACCACATAACTTGGGAAACACCCAAGTTACGTTAAAGTAAGTTACGGAATCTTCATGGAACAAAAATCCCAACAATCACCACCTTTTTGTGACATGAACAAAACCACCGTCTTCACTCCAACAAAGCATGATTGTTTATCACCTTATACAAGGCCATCCTCGCGGACATCATCACTAGCACGAATCAAAGTTGTCTTGTACTTTGAGCTTGAACCACCGCATAAGCCAAATTCCTCCTTTGCACTTGCACCACCGGAATCGCTATTTGTCGATCTTCTAGCCTCACCATAAACAACTTCTTCATATAATTTATACAAGTTTCTGCATGACTTGTATAAAACTACTAAATCGCCATGACCACTCATTATCCTAGCTTTCGTAGAATACTTCTTCTTGGACACATGTCTAACACTTGACATTGTTTGATCTCGAGCCATCAAACAATTCCAGCATGGACTTCACCAACTCCAAGAACCAACAATCTTGAGTCATCCTCCATGTAGAAAAAACATGATTTAATCTTCATATGTTGTGTATGAACGATTGTCACTTAGCACCACCATGATTCAAAATATTCTCCTGATAATATTTTGGACGTCAGTTGAAACCACGAACGATCTTCTCTCGTAAAGAAAACACCTTCAACACGAATCATAGTCACATCAAGCAAAGTTGTCGAATCTTTCTTGATATCGTCCTACTCCTTGTTCGGTCTTGATTTACTCATCATCTTTACGAATTATATCTTCTGCTAAGAACCCAGACTTTCTCTTCTTTGAAATCTCTTGTTCAAATTACCGAATCACTGCCATCTTTATCCACCTTCACCACACCACTTGTCGGGAAACCGAGGTTACGTTCATCTCGAACCGTCATGTTTCCATAGAAGTCAATTCCATGAAACATCATACTTTAGATAACTTAGCTCGAATCCGTCTCTTACATCTTTAGATTAGCATGATTGAATAATACTAGCATGAATATATGATCAATACGATAATATACAATCACACACGACACAAAGATTACGTGGTTCACCTTTGTAGGCTACATCCACGGCCAAAGCCACCCAGAGAATCTTTCATTATCATAACAAGTTATTACATCGATACACATCACATAATTAGCTAGTTATGTAACCCACTAGCGCTAAACGTTAGAAACAACAAGACATATTACGAAGAGTTTACCTCTTCCTTTGTTCTTCTTCTTCCATAAACTTCCACCGCTATGGTTGCTTCTACTTTAGACAAGAACACGAAGAACATCATTTATTATAGCTTCTCCCATACAAACCCTATAAACCATAGATTTCTCCCATACCCGTTCTCACTACAAGTCTCTTATCACATTGATTTTTCCCCATCATAAACCATTGTAGGACACAGAGATTGTGACCCTCGATCACTCTTATAAAGAGAGGATTCTCCAAGAGAATGGGTTTCTACTCACAATATAATCCCTCTTATATAGTAGACAAATCCTTGCTCCCCAAGTCTTAGAACTCCTAAAAATAGAATCACACCTTAATTAGGAAATCTTAAACAATTCCATAACACCCAAGTTACGTTCCGATAAGTTCCGGAATCTTCACTAAACAAAAACCCCAACATTAACATCTGAAAATTCATCATCTCTGAGTATAGAGTTTCTAACAGTATTAGAATCTGTAGATGTCAGAAGTTTGGATAGGAACCTTGTTGCATAATGAAGGTTCAGATTACTGCGGTCCAACTTCATGCCCAAACCAGGGACTTTGTTGTCGACCTTCAAATAAATAGCTTCATCAGGCAGCACTCTGATAACAAGTTCATTGGTTGCTTGGTCTAGATCCATTCTGTACAAATCACCAGGAACTGCCTGAACTACACCCTTCTCTGCAAAGAGAGAACCATTTCAAGTATGTCACTAGTGGGATTAATCAAATACATATTATATATGGATATTTCAAGGCGCTAAATCTATTGCGTCAAATGGGTTCCGAAGTGTAGATAGTTTATGTTAAATGGGCTTAGGATAACCTTCAGGAAAATTTTTGAGGTAGATAATTGGCACCTTAGGATCATCTTGGTTCAAAAGTACCTTCTACAGTGTAAGGCATTCCATGCTTTCATTAAAGAGGGAATTCTGGAATTATCTATAAAAAGTGAAAGCCATTTGCAAATGTTGGGGTAATGCTATTTTTAGGTATTGTCTCCGCATCTGTGTAGCCTGGATAGTTAATGTGACTCTTATGCTTCATTTGAGCTTAGAGCTTTCACCTAATAAATACCAGGAAGGTTTGCAGCAAGCATAATACGACCATCCCATATGGTAAAAGCAAAGGTTAATGTGAATTAGTACCTTCTTATTTCTGATGTCTTCATCATCCAAACTGACAGGAGTCTCCATGGCGAAAAGGGCTAGTATTTGAAGCAGATAGTTCTGCATAAGGTCTCTTACACTCAGATTGCAACCTTGTTGACATGAGGTCCATTACCTCATGTTACTTCAGCGTCTTGTTTAACTCCTTCAAATTATCTGAATCGTACTGGCCAGAATGGTAAAATTCAGCTAGTCTCAATTTATAACACTTAGATTACAACCTTGTTGACATGAACACTACATGTGGACAATGAAAGAAGACATTTCCTGAGTTCTCTCTACTAACCATGTCGTCAAAGAGTTTCTTTGCCTCATTTAACCGGCCTAAAATGCAAAGTCCGTTGACCAATGAATCGTAAGAAGATGCATCCGGTACAACATCTCCAAGCATTTCAGGGTAGAGAACCAAAGCTCCATCAACAAATCCTCCTTTACTAAGAGCATCTACAATCACAGAATATGAAACAACACCAGGGCTGCAATTCCATTTCACCATCCTGTTTTTTAGCTGAAGATAAGAACTCATACTACCAGTTTTACAAAGTCCATATATAAAATCATTACATGAAACCCCGTTTGTTTGAATGCCTGTGTGAATCATTTTGTCGAACACCTTTTGAGTGCAATGTATAAATACTAGGGTTTTACAACTGTCTCTAGTTGGACCTATGTCACTGGGGAAGACGCGTCGCATAAGTCGGTGCACAACTTCTAATAACGAGAATGGTCGTTTCTTCGAATCCAAGTATAACAACAAATAACAATTGCCGTATCCATCTTATTGATCACAATCCGCTATAAATACTAGTAGCTCGGATCTGCACTGAAATTCATTCAACAGAGAAAAAACAACACTTTTGTAGAAATGGTGATCAGTTGTATTTAGAAAAGTTAGAGATACGAGACACAAGGTATGTGCTTTATATAGCAGAGACTGACAGCCTGTCTGATAAAGATAGTTACAGTTATAAGAGATAGCCTGTAAAGTACAGCCTAGAATTACTAACTACACACATATAAAGACTATAAGAAGATACAAGACAATATTGCTAACAACCCCCCTCAAACTGAGGACTAGTAGAGTGCATCGGTTTGGACTGCAGTGTAGAAAATAAACTCTTGGAAAGCCTTTTTATGAAGACATCTGCTAGATGAAGTAGAGAAGGAATGTACTTAACCAGAAGAAAAACAGTAGCTGCCAAACTCATTATAGTGTGATAATCAATTTCAACATGCTTTGTCCTAGCATGAAAGACTATTGTTAGCTGAATGAGCAGCACCCACATTGTCACATAAAATAGTGCGAGGATATTGATAGTCAACCAGTAACTCATGAAGGAGATAAGAAACCCATCTAACTTCTGAAGAAGCTACTGCAAGTGATTTATATTCAGCTTATGTGGAAGAATTGGACACAGTATGCTGCTTTTTAGAAGACCAAGCTACCAAATTTGGGCCAAGAAAAACACAATACCCAACTGTAGATTTTCTAGATTCAGGGCATCCAGACCAATCACTGTCACAATAAGCAATAATAGTAGAACAATTGACACCAGTAAGAGTAATACCTGAACCAAGAGAGCCCTTAACATATCTCAAAATTCTTTTGGCTAGCTGCAGATAAACATCAGTTGGCTGATGCATGAATTGAGAAATATAATTGATACCAAAACTGATATCTGGTCTTGTGAGAGTCAGATATTGTAAAATGCCAACAATCTGCCTATAGTAAGAAGGATCTGTGAGAGGAGTACCATCATAAAGGGAAGCTCTTTGGCCTTGAGCAACAGGTGTTTCGCAAGGCTTGGATTCTAGCATATCAAACTTCTTGAGAAGCTCCAAAGAATACTTTATTCGAGTAAGTAACATGGAGTTTGAAGTAGATTGCATTACAACTTCAATACCAAGAAAATAGTGGAGTGAACCCAAGTCTTTCATAGCAATATTTGTCTTCATTGAAGAAATAAAGGCTGAAAGCAGAGAATCTGAAGATCCTACCAAAATAATATCATCCACATAGACAAGAAGAATCATCTGAGTAGTGCCTTGTCTAAAAATAAACATAGAATGATCAAATTCAGATTTAAAGAAACCATAGTGAAGTAGAAAAGAGCTCAGCTTGTCATACCAAGCTCTTGGAGCTTGTTTAAGTCCGTACAGAGACTTATTGAGTTTGCACACATAAGATGGATGATTAGCTGAGACAAATCCAGATGGTTGTTCCATGTAAACTTTTTCATTGAGATCACCATGCAGAAATGCATTTGAAACATCAAGTTGTTTAATAGGCCAATGATTACTTAATGCAAGACTGAGAACACACCTGATAGTAGTAGCTTTGACTAAAGGGCTAAAGGTTTCTTCAAAGTCCACCCCATCAAACTGATGATAACCTTTTGCTACAAGTCTAGATTTAAACCTTTCTAGAGAGCTATTAGACTTCAATTTAGTTCTATAAACCCATTTACATCCTAATACATTCATGCCAGGTTTATAGGGAACATACTCAAAAGTACTGTTGGAGTACAACGCATCATGTTCTTCTTGCATGGAGACAACCCATTTAGGATTTTTGGCAGCTTTCTTAAAAGTTTTAGGAGCAGTTAACTCATTCTTTTGAAGAACAAAATGAGAAGAGCTTTGGGAACTGGATATTTTGTATGAGAATAAGCAACAAAATTGGGTCCTAAATATTTCTTCTTATGAACTCCAGATTTAGACCTAGTGCAAATAGAAGTAGGAGAAATGGGTACCTCAATTTGTGGTAAATGAACTGCAGTTGTAGGATGAGATGAAATCGGTACAAAACATGAGACATCTGCAGGAATGGATGAAGTGAAAATGAACTTAGCCGCGAGACTGCTCTCTCGATGAAGATGATGAAGCAACAAGCGAGGTTGAAGTAGGGAGGAACTGTGATAGGAGATGATTTCAAAGGAAACACTTCTTCATTGAAGACAACATTAATGATAAATACTCTCTTGGAAATTGGATCATAACACCTATACCCTTTATGAAAAGAACTATAACCAAGAAAGATACAAGCAATAGATTTTGGACTGAGCTTATCTTTTCTGCAATGAACAAGATGTGGAAAACATAAGCAGCCAAAAACTTTTAGAAACTTGTAATATGGATCTTTACCAAAAAGCACCTGAAAAGGACTTTGTTAGAGCATAGCTCGGTTGAACCCACCAAGCGTTGGTATGTCAAGTTTGGTTGTCATATTTTAGTAAACCAAAACTCATTTAAAGAGTCGCTTGATTATGTACTAGAGTCAACTTCGTATAGTTTAGCTTAAAGTATTAGGATATGAGACATTACAAGTATTACGTGAAGACTTGAAGAATGTGAAGAAGTAAGGAGCTACAACGACGACATCATCCTTCCACTTGAGGTTAGTAATATTTGACTTGAAACTGTTTCATTCCTAACGTATCTTTCAAGTCGTGCATATTGAAAACATAATCGCGAATCTATGAATGATTATACTCTAGTTAAACGTAATATTTAGGAATGCAATACGAAGTATAACGCTTATCTTTTGAACTTCGTATATAAGACATCGACATAATCGTTCGAATGATATTGTGATTATGTATGGGTATGAGGTGAAGATTTCATCCTAGGAAATAATATTTTACATTCGTTTAAAGGAAGTACATTCATAAACTTGTTTTGTGAATCGAAAGGAAATCGCTAGGCTTATTGGTATTGTTATTCATTGCATATATTTTGAACTACCAATATGTGTGTTTAGTATAACCGCTCATAACTGGTTTATGTATCTTGGTAAAACTATTCACAAGGCCTGACTTTTGTATTGGTATGACTTTTATTAGTGAAACCGATCTTAAGTAATCACCCTAAAATAGCGAGATGGTATGATCGATTTGTTGTAATTGGTATGACCAACTCTAGTCATTGGGGAACCGATCCTAGTAAGAGGTGGGGAATCGATCCTTGTAAGAGGTGCATCAAGTTTTTAGTTATTGGGAACCGATCCTATGAACATGTGCAACACATTTTTAGTTATTGGGAACCGATCCTATGGACATGGCACCAAATACAAGTTAGATACCACATATATGTGAGAACCGATCCTAGTACATAGTCAACCAACTTTTGGTAACTAGCGTGACTAATTCTAGTACCCACATGGAGGTGAAACCGATCTTAGTAAACCGAAACTTGTTTTGGTAGAACATTTCTTCGTGAAATCCCATGTTTGGTGATTTGATAGGATAATCAATCACATAGTTCTTAGATAATCAATCACATAGTTCTTCACATAGTTCTTAGAGAAAGTCGAGATGAACCAATTTTAAACTTGTTTGGAAGTGTAGCAAATCGGTTCCAAGATTGTAAGTATGAAAAAGGACTTACAAAGTAAAGATGTCGACATACTTTGAACATGTGCAATAACACCTATCTTTTATTGTTCAAAGATATTCCTTAATAGCTAAAGGAGAATTCCGGGTCGAAATAAATTGAGAATCTTTTAATTAAGGTTTTTAGTTTTATATTCCTTTAATTTCCAGCAATTAAAATGCATATCTTTAGAAAATAAAAATTGGTAATGTGCGTTTACTAATTGGAGATTTTCTCATCGAGATTTAGGTCAATATTTGGATAAAGCATTTCCGGGGAATTATGGAAACCGAATTTGGAAATATATTTCATATCTTGAGAATATTTTCGGTTTTGGAAATTCCTTGGTGTCCAAACTTCCTTGGTCTATAAATATTCAAGTTTGCATTTCGAGCAAACTAATCCTCAGAGCCAGCAAAACTACCTAGTTGTGTTGTTACTAGTGGAGCCGCCTATTCGGAGAGGAAAGTAACCTAATTAGGCGAAATCTCTTACGACCGCTCGGTTTAAAGACTTCTTTGGGATTGAGAAGCTCTATTAGTACCGTTGGTGGGAAACTAGATAATTGTATTTTATTATTAGTTTTCGATTAATTTGATTGACTAACGGTTGTTGAACTTTGATTGCACCTAGTTTGTTTATGCTTTAGAATCTTCTCTTCAGATATAAGATTCACTCAAACTAGATAGAAGTTTCGACATGGATCTTTAGACTGTTTTTAGATCTAAATAAGTTTTGTGATAATCCATTGTTAACAGACTCCGTTCTGTGTGTGATTGATCAAGAGATTCAAGTTGATTGTGTGCGAGTGTTTATTGAAGATCTAAGAATATTTGAAGACGAAGAAGATTTCGATTTGGGTTCATAATCTTTGGTGTGCACAATACTTGTTTCTATTTGTAAAAGGATCCAACTATAATCGGTTTACCTTTGTGATAACCTTGATTGATTAGTTGAGTAGATCAGTATCAATATGTTTCTTTTTGATTAAAAGTATTGATTGCAAAATCTTAACAATTACTTTGGTAGTTGTTAATAAGATAGATCTAAGGACCCGACAAAGGAGTTTGTTGGGATACACGGAAGAGCCTGTTGTCAAACTCATATCACTTGATTGAAAAGAGTTGTTAGAACATATTTGTTGTTCCTTTACTTGTTTGGAATACGAACCAAAGGAATTGTTCCAAGTACGTGACTTCTTTGCCAAGTTGGAGGCGCAGGATACATACGGAACTAGGTGAACTATAGGTTTAGTTGCTTGGTCTCAACTATACGAAGTTGGTTTATATTTTATATAGCGGCTTAATCCCGAGAGTATTGATGCGGACAAGGTCCCGGGTTTTTCTGCATTTGCGGTTTCTGGTTAACAAAATCTTCTTTGTGTCTTTTACTTTTCTATTTCCGCAATTATAATTGTTTTATTATAATTAGAAGTAAAATACACAAACGTTAATTCATATTTACTTGATAGCAATCCTATTATGTTTGGTTAAGTCCGAACCTTTTATCAAGTAAACATACTTCGTTGTTGTATTGTCTCGATCTTGAATCCATAGTCAATCACACAAGTTATCTTGTTGTCATATTGTCTCGATCTCGTATCCATAGACGATCACACGAAGTTTGAACCTATTAGTTGTATTGTCTCGACTCAGTCCCTAGACAATCACTTTCGGAGAAAGAACTTATAGGCGGAAAAGTTTTAGATTGAGGTATATTTGGGTACCCTCGTCTTTTCAGACTTTTGTACTGTAATAATTTGGTGGGTGTTCAGTTAATGAGATAAGTTGCAGTGGAGAAGGAATCAAACCAGAACCTTTTGGGTAAAGAAGCATTGAAGGATAATGTATTTCCCACTTTTGTAATTTGTCTAATTTTTCTCTCAGCAGCTCCATTTTGCTGATGAAGGTTAGGACAAGATATTCTTAAGGTAATGCCTTGAGAATCAATAAATTGTATGAATGTTCCTTTAATGAGCTCACAAGCACCATCACATTGAAATTCCTTAATCTTGAGATTCAATAAATTTTCCATTGAAGATTTAAACAACATAAAACAGTTGAGACTTTCAGATCTACACTTCATTGGAAATATCCAGTTATACTTGATAAAATCATCAACAAACACAATGAAGTACTTGAATCCCAAGTGAGACAAACTAGGTGCAGGACCCCAAATATCACAGTGCACAAGAGCCAATGGCTGACTAGACTTAATAGGAGAAACTAAAAAAGGTAAACTGTAATTTTGCCAAGTTGGCAGGAAGTATAGACTGACTCAAACACTCTATTGGATAGTTGAATAACACCTGCAGTATGAAGCTTTGTTACAACTGTAGAGCTTGGATGGCCAAGTCTTTGATGCCACATACATGGAGAAGCCAGTAAAGGGCTGAAAGCAGCAATGTTGGAGGTAGACATAACTGAAGCAGAAAGAGCAACTTTTCTTCTGAGTGCAGAAGACTGAATAGGATACAACTTTTGATGCATAGGTCCTCTGGACAACACCTTTCGACTGGGAAGAGACTTGATTTCATAACCCCATGGAAAAAATTCAAAGGAACAATTATTCAGAAGAGTAAACTTTGCAATTGAGAGTAAATTGTGCTTAATATGTGGAACATATAATACATTATGTAAATCAAAGGAAGTATCACCATTAGGAGGAGTTATAACACTTGAACCAGTTAACGTAATTGGTAAAAGCTTACCATCACCAACCGTAACCTTCTCATCACCATTAAATTATTCAGTATCAGTCATGATGGCAGTATTCTTGGTCATATGACTAGTGGCTCCAGATTCAGGTATCCAAATTGGTCCTTGATTATTATAGCTCCAATGACCAGTATGTGTTGTAAAAGACTCACCAGGTCCAGATTGATATTGCATTTCCTCAGCATGAGACCATGGATGAAAAGGAGAAGCTGTTTCAAAACCAGCAAATGCTCTTTGCATTGGAGGAGAACTGTTTCTTGAAGGTGCATATCTATAATGACATCTTTTTGCAAGATGACCTTTCTTGTTGCAGATTTGACAAGGAATTTCTCCATAATCAACAGTCAGGTTAGGGTTGAACTCTCATTTCTTGAAAATAAAACCAGGAGGAGGTTTTGATGGATAATAAGAAGGTTTGGGTGGATAAGAAGATGAAGCATGTGGTTTCTTGAAGGTATTTTGTTGCTTGCGCACAAAGAAGGCAGAATTACTACGATCAACTATAAGAGGAGAATAAATTGTATTTTCCTGTTCTTTGAGCCATTGCTCATGATTTATTAGACATGATCTTAACTCGGCAAAGGAAAGAGGAACTTCACGGTTTTGAATTGTAATTACGAAATGAGCATATTCACTCCCCAAACCAGACAAAGTGTACATAACTAAATCATCATCTTCTACAGGTTCACCAATTTCTGCTAAAGAATCAGAAATGGATTTGAGATGGTGTAGATAATCAAAGATAGAATAATTACCTCTTCGAATAGAGTGTAGTTGACCGCGAAGTTGATACTTTATAGCAAAGAATTGCTGAGTGAAGATCTTCGATAGATGAATCCATTTGTCACGAGCTGTAGATTTCCCCAAAAGTTCTGTAGCAAGTGGAGGAGAAATAGTTGCATTGATGCAAGAACTGACAAATTAATCCAAAGTACGCCATTCAATATAGATAGAATTTACCAAAGGAAGTTTGTTATGAATCAAGAATTGAGGTTGAGACTCAATTGAACCATCAACAAAACCGTACAAATTTTTACTGATCAATATTGAAGATAATTGATCTTTTCAGACTAGAAAGTTAGATCCATCGAGTTTTGTCGAAACGAAACTAGAGACATTTGGAAAAGGTAAAGGAGTAAAATGAAAATTAGAATGGTGATTGTAATATTGTTTTTGTGGTGGTGGTGGTGGTGGTGGTGGTGGTGGAAAAAGATAAGGTTGAGGTTGAAAAAATTGTTGAGGAATGCGTGATGATTGTTGAACAAATTGTGAAGTAATTTGCGGTTGTTGAGGAACCGATTGAGATGCATCAAATTATTTTGGTGTAGAAGGTTGTGGATCTGATGAATGTAATTGAGGTTGAGGTGTTTGTAGAGGTGGTGATGGTGATAATGGCGGAAAACTGGTGGTGTTGTTAACAAGATTATCACTATTTCTTGAAGTAGTGTTGTTGGTGTTGAGATTTTCATCGGAATGTTGTGAGTTTCGTGTTGTTCTTGACATGGTAGATCAAGAAAAATACATGACACAAGACACAAGATCAAGAAGTTGCAGAACTTTAATGGCGGAAGTTTAATATTCCACTTTGGTGTCTGATACCATGTAGAAATGGTGATCAGTTGTATTTCGAAAAGTTAGAGATACAGGACACAAGGTCTGTGCTTTATATAGAAGAGACTGACAGTATGTTTGATAAAGACAGTTACAGTTATAAGAGATAACCTGTAAAGTACATCCTAGAATTACTAACTACACACATATAAAGACTATAAGCAGATACAAGACAATACTGCTAAAAACTTTGTTGACAAAATCTAGAGCTAGTAATCTAATATTTATGATCATCATCATATCGCCACCAAACACTATTATTACCTTTGAAGAGTTCCGGACTGGAAAGACTTTTGATATTCAGAAACCATTATTTTGCAATCTCGAACCCTTACCACAATTGTAGCAACAACTATGGCAAGACCAACATTCTCATTCTGTAAGAGGCAAAATCCTTGCGAAAGTGATTGAGTATCACGCAACAAACATACGACAACGAGTACTACTGCCGCAGTGATGAAGAAGAGATGAAGAACTCGGGATGCATAGTTTGCGAATGTGAATGCCAAGGTGTTGAGGGAGTTGATGAAGGCTGCAAGTTTTCTTAACATACCCGATTTGGTGGACTTCTTTGCTGTGGAAGATGATGATATGATACATGGGAAAACACTAAAGGAGATACATATTCTATTCCCCGGTATGTTCACTAAGAGAGTAGAGGAAGAAGAAGAAGAAGATTATGGGGACAGACGGAAAGTGAATGGGACTGGATTATAACTGAATCTAAGAGCATAAGAATTGACATGGCTGATTTATAATTGTTGTTTTATTTGTTTTTTCATGATTTTTTTTTCCCGTTATGAATTAGACTTAATTGAATAATGTAACTACAAAATTGTAAGATTATTAAAATTCCCATGATCCAAATATGTTATGTGACTTAATATATGCATCGGAAATATAAATTTACACTCCTACCCAGAATCTATTATGTGACATCATATGATATAGGCTTTGTTACTTGCCACAACTTGCACTTCAGAGAGCCATCATGCACTTGCAAAGCTCAAATTGCTCACTTTCTTGACTTTGGAGCTAAGACACCGAAAATAGATGAGATCGCTTTTGTTCCTTGTTTCACTATCCGAAAGAAAACAAAAATGCCTACTTTTGGTGCATAGTGATGTTTTGTTCATTGAATTCAGTGTTCAAACAAAATAACAAGTGACAGAAAAAACAAGTACTCTAATTTATTCTTGGTGGCTCCAAATCATCTAAGCAAGTACCCTTTGTTGGACCTAATTTCTTGCTTTTAGTAGTCCTATTAGGTCTCATGTATTCCGAAAAATAGTTACTCTAGGACAAGAAATTCTAACCTTGCATAACCCGCGTTCACCTCTAGGCAAGCCCCACAAAAGTTAGCTGCAATATTGTGTTGTCAAAAGAAAAGGTGCAACATCTCTCTCCTTTACTATGAGCCTATGATTGCCATAAAACACATATTACAGAACCTCACTTTTCAAGCAGCTAAGCTTAAACTTGACTCAGGTCGTTCCATAGCCTAGTCACATGAGCAATTCATCCAAACATGATAAACCCTCAAGTTTGATAAATTTCAAGTTTTTTCCTGGATATATTGGTTCTAAACAAAGTCTACTTGAACTAGAGAGTTATGTTGATTGAGAATCTGCAATCCAGAACACATTATCTCACACACATCAAGTTGACATGTGCTGCATAATTCATTTACAAGAAGTTTGAAACTGTTAGCAGTATCCACAAGACTGTTAGGGTTCTAAACCAAAACAACTGTACAAGAACTCTAAATAGAAGAACAAATAAAATAACAAATAAAAGAATTGAGTTTTGTATTAATTGATTGATTGACTAATCCCTTAAACCCTAGAACAAATTATGAATATAGAGTTAACATAACTTGAACACTAAGCAAATACTAAATAAGGAAACGTATGTAAATACCTAAAATAACTAGACTCTCCTAATTGGTGTTGGTGTCCCAACATCCCCAACCCTTGAGACATAACTTGTCCTCAAGTTGGATCCGAAAAAAGCGGGGGTACAACAACCACACCCAATATTTCTCTTAGCAATCTGTATGTACAAACTCCAATATACTTTCTAGAGAATCAACTAGACATCGGACTCAATCTAGAGAAAAGTATATCAAAGAGTTTATATCTCAATCTCTCGATTTGATATTTACTCAAGCAAATAGAAATCATGAGTCTTTATCAAAGAGAGATAACTTGGATGGTACCAAATACCAATATCCAAGTGTCAATCAATTTAAATCAACAACCAAAAGGTCGGATATTCTAATTGATTGAACAACGCACATCCTGTGATATTTCAATTATAAACAAATATAATGCGGAATAGAAATAACAGAGACATTTGAATTTTGTTAACGAGGAAACCGCAAAATGCGAGAAAAACCCAGGACCTAGTCCAGATTGAACACACACTGTATTAAGCCGCTATAGACACTAGCCTACTCCAAATTAACTTCGATCTGGACTGTAGTTGAACCCCAATCAATCTCACACTGATACAAGGTACAATTATGCTCCTCGTCTCGATCCCAAACAGGATGCTACGTACTTGATTCCCTTAGTGATCTCACCCATAACTAAGAGTTTCTACGACCCAAAGTCGAAGACTTTAATAAACAAATCATTATCACTCATAAAAGTCTACAAAAGATGTCGATAAATCCGTCTCCCACGAATATACCTACGAAGTTTTTGTTCGATCTTTTGATAAATCAAGGTGAACAGAGAACCAATTGATAACCCAAACTTATATTCCCGAAGAAGAACAGCCTAGTATTATCAATCACCTCACAATAATCTTAATCGACGCATGAACGAAAAGATATTGCGGAATCACAAACGATAAGACGAAGTGTTTGTGATTTGTTTTCTATCTTGCCTATCGGAGATATAAATATCAATCCAATTATTCCAATTGTACTCAAATACGATAGAAACAAAGAAGATCGATCACACAACTACAAGAAAAGTAGTATCAGTCTGGCTTCACAATCCCAATGAATTCTTTAAGTCGTTAACCTGGTTTTGAGAAGTAAACTCAAGGTTAAAGGAGAATCGACTCTAGCTTATGCAACTAGTATCACACGTAAGGTGTGCGGATTAGGTTTCCAAGTTGCTAGAGTTCACCCTTATATAGTTTTCCAAATCAGGGTTTGCAATCAATGTTAGCTTAGTAACAAAGTATTCAATATTCACCGTTAGATGAAAACCTGATTAGATTCAAGCTAATATTTCTCAACCGTTGGATCGAAACCGTAGCTTGTTACACAAAAATTAAATGTCCAATTTTGGGTTTATGTAACCGTTCCTCAACATTGACATTTGTTGGTTCGACAATAGTTAACCAAATGGTTAGCCATATGAGCAATTTCATATCAATCATATTCTTATTCACCATAACTAGTTCAAATGACTCAAATGAACTAGTTAGAGAATTGTTAAATTGCTTAGATATTATGTAACTACACAAGACACAATCGAAGCAAAAACGGTTTGATTCACTCGAATCGGTTCATGAACTTTATAGCCACGATCTGCAAAAGCATTCCTTAATTTATATAAACATGAGTTCATCTCATCGTTTGTGATTCCACAATATCTTGTTTCGCTATACGATTGAGATTATTGTGAGGTGATTGATATTACTAGGCCGTTCTTCGGGAATATAAGTCCTCTGTATCAATTGGTTCATGTTCACCTTGATTTATCAAAAGACGGAACAAAGCTCATAGGTATTTCTGTGGGAGATAAATTTATCTATTCAATAGACTTTTCTGTGTGAGACATATTTGTTTATCAAGTCTTCGACTTTGGGTCATAATAATTATTAGTTGTGGGTGAGATCAACTAAGGGAATCAAGGGCGTAGAGTCCTGCTAGGATTCAGAGGCGTAAGGAACGCGACTGTACCTTAACCAGTGTGAGATTGGTTAGGGCTCGACTACATTCCAGTACGAAGTTAAATTGTAGTAGGCTAGTGTCTCGTAGCGGCTTACTACAGATGTGGTGTTCAAATCTGGACTAGGTCCCGGGGTTTTTCTACATTTGCGGTTTCCTCATTAACAAAATTTCGGGTGTCTGTGTTATTTATTTTCAGTATTATATTTTATATATAATTGAAATATCACAGGTTGTGCGTAGTTCAATCAATTAGATAATCCAACCTTTGGTTGTTGATATAAATTGATTGACACTTGAACATTGCTCTTTGGTACCGAAGTTGTTTCTCATAATAATCAGGCTCACGGATTCTAGTTGTTTGATTTGTTGATTACATTGAGAAACAAAGATACAACTCTTGGATATATTTCCATTGATTGAGTCTGACTATCTAGTTGATTCTCTTGGAATTATATTGGAGTTTGTCCATACAAATTGCCTAAACGAAATATTGGATGTGGTTGTTAGACCCCCACTTTTTCATATAATTGTTGTCTTTTTTCTTTGCGGTTAAGAGATGTATTTGCCTCCTTATAGTGTGATCTCATGTATCCTTACATCGTTTAATATATATATAATACAAAACAAAATGGGTTTTTGAGTTTGGACGGTCATATAACATTTTGAGAGACAAACGTTGCATCCGACCATCCCAGTCTCATCCCAGCGAAAGACATCCGACGGTCGTCGTTTCTGTAACCCCTCTCATTATGAATCAAAATATATGAATCTTTAATTATTGCATCACCTCTTAACTCAAGATATTCAAAGAAACATTAAATGAAATCATAATATATCATACATGCATTAATTGGATTTAGTGGTGGCACGATGAATCTAATGAGAAATGAGATTTATTTGTTTTTTTTTATTCACAACTCATAAGTGAGATATGCATACACACTATTACTTAAATGATTTTGTGTTCGTTTTTGGATAATGTATATGAATAATTTTACAATGTACTTATAGACATTATTTTCGTTTAAAACAAAATAGAAAACTATCTTCCAAAGGAACACGATTTAATTTAAAGTCCGGAAAAAAAAATTACACCAGTCAGATATCATATTAAAGCAGTGTCGTTACGGCACTGCTTTAATATTATTTACATTATTATTTTTTACAAAATCAGTCAAGCTTCGTGAATCAAGGAGAAATTGAAAATAAAATAAATTTATTTTTGTATATTGGCAAGAATTTCTCTATTGATCATGTAATGCGTTCCCTCATTTTGTATGTTTGTATGAAGAAACCGAGAAATGGATCAAAAGATATTTTTCAAGATAAAATTAATAAAACATAAGAATTATTTATCAAGTAAACTAGATAACAACTATATATCTTTTTTATTTAATAAAATTAATTGGTAAAATGCCTCGTGTTGCTAAATGGATTGATGATACAATCTTAAAGATATTGTATATTAATCCAAGCTTGATGAAGCTTATGTTGTTTTTTGTTTGATTCGTCAAAAATAAAAAATAATTTAACACAAATAAAACAATTTGATTAGCAAAATTTAATTTCAGTAGTTACTCTTTAATCTATTGTACTTTGAACCAAATTTAAGAATTATTTATATGAGACTTCGTGATCCACAAGTTCACATGTGTGAAATTCAACCTAATAACATTTCGAAATATTATAATTAAATATAATCGCTAATTAGATAAATGTCGTTTTTTTTTTCGTTAGACATTTACCAGAACTTTATGTTAGCCTCATGCCGTGCCGTTATGGCACGGGTTATTTCTAGTACAACACATTATAAAAAGAAGTCATCTATGTACATATGAATATTTAGAAAATATCAGGTCCTCACGAAATCCTAAAAAAAAAAACCAAACTCATTTGCAATCAACACCACACCTGAAACACAATAATATGAGTTGTCCATCTCGGTATGAAATAACAGTGCTTTGATATGACTACATAATCGTCGACGACCAAACCTATTATAAATACAAGAGGGTTCCAAAAGATGAAAAATAAAGAGTTAAATTTAATCTCACACCATGTTTGTTTTTTGCTGATTCAATATCCGACTCTGACTCAATCAGAATCAGATGCTTGTCTTTTCATTTTTCTAATGTTTGACTCGGCGTGTGATTCGCCCCCATACATCTAAGTCGGAATGAGTCATATGTAATAAATCATATTCAAATGTAATAAGGTAGATTGGTACGAATCAGTTAAGTCTGAAAAAGAGAAACAACCCATTAGTCGTGTTAGATTGAGTCAAATTTTGAATTGTGTGTCAGTTAATCTCTAATATAAAACAAAGCATGGACAACTTAGCTTAGATAAAGGGCGCTCTGGATTCATTCTTGGGGAAGCTAAATCTATGGTTGTGGTTGTTTACATCATTATTGTACCATTAATTTTTTATAATGAATATTTTATTAATCTCTCATTATAAATGTCTTATAATTATGTTAATTAATATACTTTCATTAAATTTCTTATGTTTTCATTATAAATATCTTCTTACATCATAAATATCTTAATTTAATAGATGTCTCACAATTTTCTTAATCAATATACTTTCATCATTAATATTTTATTAATGTTTCCTTATAAATGTCTTATGATTATCCTAATAAATACTTTCATTAAATAAATAATAAATTTGTTAATAATCATATCAATTGGGTAGTATTTGTTGGTGGTCCATGGAGTAGGTGATGATGGTGATGAGGTAGTGGTGATGGGCGGTTCGGTGGTGGTAGTGTAGGTGGTCGGTGTGGTAGTCGCAGTAGGGGAATTCTTACTCTATGTGAAAATAAGTCTGGGTTATAATATAAAAAAAAAAAAAAAAAAGATTGTACAAAATGACCGCAATTTACCCTAAAAACAACCCGATAAAAAATTTAACGTTGATAGTGTAATGTATATGTTATTGGGATGATAACGGTTTTTGATTGGTCCCATTATATGTTTCATTCGGTGGTTTCTTCTAAACACTTATTACTGGCCAACCTAGCAATTCTCAAAAAAAAAAAAAAAAAACCATGGAAACAAATTGCATTAACCAGAGTAATAGGTTAATGCACAATCCATCGCGTCATGTGCTTATTTTAGAGCCCTTAGGATGGATTGTTGTTTTCAAGTTCTCTCTTAATTTGCATGTAACAAACTAAGAATAAAAAACTTCACTTTCGGGTTAACCTCCCAACTTCTCTTAATTTGCGGACAACATAAGTTTTGGAACAACAAGGCCCTAAAATGTAATCCAGGTCGCCGGCCGTTCGGTGAGAAACTAACAAATGGCATTGACGTTATTTGGTCAACTTATCTCGATTTGCTTCGGCCCGATTTCCACATTAGCCTTGACGTTAATCCGTGTAGAAAAAAAAAAAAATCAATCAATCCGATATAGCTCCGTGGTATAGCATCGTGCATGATAACGTTTTGGAGTAACAATTAGAGAAGGAGAAGAACTTCTCTAAGCGAGATGACATATCATCAATCTACAGAGTCATTGTGATTCTTTGCAATTTCATTTTTCCGATAGGTACTTTGCGGTTGGGTTAAAGAGTCACGAATTAAACATCGAATGGGAATACGCTTCCCTAGGGTAAGGGTTAACATCTAATCGATTCCAATTTTCATATTTATCGGAAAAAAAATGGAATCACGAATTAAGAACAAAAAACATTGTTATGCCAAAAGTGAAAACGTATTTGTGGCCACCTAAGTGAAGTTTACCTATTTTCTTTTGGTACAAGACCATTTTGGATTTGGTGGAGGGCAACCAATGGGTTATGTATCTTTTTTTTTTTTTTTTTATATGATCCGCGGCAAGACATGTTTTGGTGATATAAATTGGGCAATGAACATATAGACAATGATCAACTCCCGTGCCGTTACGGTACGGGTCAAGGCCTAGTAAATATACAATTAAGAGCTGATCATCAACTAAGGGACGTCCAAGCAACAAAATTCAGTAAATCTCCACGAAGTCGCACCTGAATATATTATGTGTTATTGCTTCACCAGATATTAATGAGTGGGTCGCTAACACCGGCATGTATAATCCAGCATTAAGCTACTACTGAGTAATGTCAATCCAACGAGTTAACCTGCAGATCTTTGATTGACCTTACAAGAGGTAGGATAATTGTGGGATATGATCAGTCAATCTCTGATCTCGGTTGGGATCGAGACACTAAGATAATTTTATCTCGGGAAAATTTTCGGTGAAATTTCGGAGTTTTTATTTCAACTTTTATACCCGCGATACGTATGCCAAGCATTCTGCACACTTATATACATTAAGTTTGTATAGATATAAAGAAATAACTTTTAAGATTTTTTATTTTGTTTGAGTTTTTTAGGGTTGGATTTCATATGTAAAACTTGTCTCGGCGAGATCTCAGACGCATCTCGGTGGAATTTCAACCTTTTCGGTGAGTTTCTCAGTCAAATCCGGTCCCGCAGAGATTATGAGACTCGTTTCGGCCGAGATCGACTCTATTGTATGTGATGTGGCTCAACCTAAATGGTGGTGACGGACCCAACTTTAACACTAGGATTAGGTGCTTTTAAGTTACATGTTCAGCTTAATAATAAGTTTACTTCATTTCAGAGAAAATTCTTATGGGGTTACAAGTCTAATTGGGGTGCTAATCTGTTAGGTTGGGGTAAGGTTTACACACCTAAGGAAATGGGAGGCATGGCTTTTAAGGATTTAGAAATGCTCAATTTAGCATTACTCACTAAACTAGTATGCGGAGGATCTGCACTGAATCTATCTTATCTCAAATCTTGAGCAGTAAGTACTTTAAGAATGGAGATATCTTGCACCGGAAGATAGAAGCTACCAATTTCTCGTACACTTGGAATGGTATTATTAAAGGGCTTCAGGTTGTTGAACAAAACTATTTCTCGTAAATCAATAATGGAAAGAAAACAAAAATCGAGTTGGATAGTTAGATTCTAAGGTTAATTATTCCTCCTTCATCAATCAGTGATATCTAAAGGTTTTACCAAGATGTCGAGGAACTACTTACACTAGATACTAACTCTTGGAATGTTGACCTCCTTAACCAGTTATTTGATGCAAAAACTTCTCAAAAAATACTGAGTTTATACCTTGATATTTCTAAAGAAGACGTTATGATATGAAAACCTGCCAAACACGGAAAATTCTTCGTGAAAAACACTTACAAAAATCTTACATTGAGTAACAATGAGATTCAAATCAATGGGAAATCTTTATGGCAGTGCAATGCTGCTCACATGATTAAGTTGTTCGCGTGGAAATGCATAACAAAGTTAAATCCTACTGGAAGCAGACTAGCCTTTTACAATAATAACATTTACATCCATTGTAGAATTTGTGAGAGTAGCGAGGAGACCATAGAACACCTTCTTTTTGAGTGCAGACATGCCAGAGCTGTATGGAGAGGTGTTAATGTTAACATAGACCCAGTCAGAAGTAGCTGCAACAATGTTTCTGAATGGGTTGAGAGCTGGTTCTCAAGTAACTAGATTGATCAAGACGAACGTTGGATGTATACGTTAATTTTTCTAGTGAATTTCGTAATAAAATGTTCTTTTATCAAAAAGAACACACACACTGGAATAGGTAGCGTGCTGGGTTTGGATTCATTGTCCTCTATTGATAGCCTAAAACGGAGTGAAAAACTGGAAAATTGTGAAGAAGTACTACTGCCAGTCCAACGAGTTAACTCACAGTTCTAAGATAACCTAAAACTGAGTGAAAATTGCTGGAAAATCGTTTGGAATTTTGCTGATTATTAGTACTACGGATAATGATGGTTAGTCAGCATCAGAGAAAGGGAGAGTGGAGCGATAACCCTGTCCAAAAAAGAAAACAAAGTAGAGAGTGATCACCAGTTTCTTGTGAATTTTTTTTATAGCAGTAGAAGAAGGTGAACATGGTTTACAAATCTCTTGATCAAATCAGTGTATCAGATATCACAGAGCTAGGGATACCTACTGATGTTTCAAAACAACTTCACAAACTTCTCTCTGAAATTCTACTTAAACATGGAAAAGATAATGTTCAGACATGGAATGATATCTCCAAGAATCTATTGAACCCTAATCTTCCTTTCTCTCTACATCAATTGATGTATTATGGTTGTTACAAAGACTTCGGCACTGATCCTCCTGCTTGGATTCCCGACTTGTAAGTTCTGTATACCAAAACCTAGTTTTTCATTAATCAAATGCCTATTTTGATGCTGTTCTTTTTAATCCTCAAAAATTAATAGATTCTGATTACTTGTCGACTGAATATAGACAGAGCGCCGTATCAACTAATGTAGGGAAGATGTTAGAGAGACGTGGAAGAGAATTTCTTGGTTCAAAATACGAAAATCCCATTTCCAACTTCTCAGATTTCCATGAATTTTCTGTCTCCAAACCAGAGGTATTACGACTGACCACCACCTCTTCTTCTTTTTTTTTTTTTTTTTTACCCTTATCTGATGTCTTAATTCTGCTGTTGTTTATTTTTGATAGGTTTATTGGCAAATGGTGCTGGATGAAATGAATATATCATTTTCTGTACCACCTATTTGTATTTTCCGCGAGCACCCTACGGAGGAAGGCCGATTATCTTACCCTGGAGGTCAATGGTTACCGGGAGCTTTTCTTAATTCTGCTGAAAATTGCTTGGCTTTGAATGGTAAGAGATGTTTAGATGATATAGCAGTAATATGGAGGGATGAAGGAGATGACAATTTGCCTTTGCATCTAATGACACTTAAGGAATTACAAGAGGAGGTTTGGTATGTAATTCTTTTTTCTTTTCCATCAATTAATTTTATTGATGCTGGTGTTTGAATAGTCTGATCAAATGTTATTATCTTTTGGTTTATGATCTTGTTGCTCATTTAAGCATATTACAGTAGAATATTCTGACACAGGGTTTTAAGGTTGTCATAGTCATGAGTCTTGGTTGATTCCCTTCATGCTATCACATTTTCAAATTTAAAAGCCTTTCAAATACTGTATATCTAAAGTGTCATGTATTGCCATCGTGGTTATGCCATAATCAATCAAGTTTCAACTAGGATATGTTGAATTTCTCTGAGTGACATATTCCACGGTTCAATATAATTTATTAGTTCCTTATAGAGCATCCTAGCACTCATGTCCATGTGGATCCTAGAATCTTGAAGGTTCTACTTTCTTAATGTCACAATTATTGTCAAACACAACTTCCCCAAAAGCTCAAACTTTTTTTAGAAATTAAAGTTTCTTTTGCGGGCTCAAGCGTAGACCCATTCTCCAAAATAAGGATTAATTATGCATAGGAGGAGTGTAAACGAGCAGAGCTGAGCGGAGTAGTAGGGTGCTTAGTATGGGGTTGGCTTAAACCAGGCCTAAGTTGTTTTATATTTTTTCTGCTAAGAGAACTTATTTTAAGCTTGACTTTGGCTTGTTCTAGCAACAATGTCAAGTGAGTTTAGTTTGGTCTGACTTGGATTTACTCGATTGTATAACGGGTAATTGCAAAGAACAGGCTTAATTTGAAGATTTGTAAAAAATTTATAACCTGAAAATGTAGATTAGTGCAAATCAAATTTGAGTGCCTAAGTTATATGACACTAACTCACACCATATTTCGGTTGAAATAAGTAGACTACTAGATGTTATATTTGAATGCCAAGTTATAACGGGCATGCATAAATGAACAAGCCTAACCCCAACCTAACTCGAGTTGTCTCTTGATAAACTGTGGGCTCCACATGAAGAGAGAATATCTACTATAGGCTTCTGACATGCAGTTTGGTTTGCAAACATGCTAATCTGAAAGTCCACGCGTCTATAGTATCATTGATTATGTCAATGTCAGTTGGAATAGGTATGTATGATATATTCTACTTATTTGGTTAGTCCTACCTCTGCAGAATATATTTGTACTATGTGTGCATATTGCTTATGACACTTCTTTTTCTGGGATGAAAATTTTATGGTGTTAGGCTGAATATTTATGCATGCTATTTATTGGCATTACTTCTGCAGTTTGGTCGCAAATGCATTATACACATTGGTCCTGGACAAAGGATCTGCCATTGCAATTGATATGCCAATGAATGTTACTGCTGTGATTATTTACTTAGCGATTGTGTTGGCCGGATTTGTTGTTGTATCCATTGCTGATAGTTTTGCTGCTCGTGAGATATCGTGAGGCTAACATCATCAAATGCAAAAGCGATATTCACCCAGGTATTGTTGTTGTTGTTGTAGTCAATTAATTTGCATTTCCAATTTTTTCGTGGGATTTCATAACTCAGATAAATCTGCTTAACTTTTTCTACTGGTTTAGAGTGCTGTTTTTCTGTTGCCAACTGACTATAAATGTGTTAGGTCAATTCCATGTGATGTGGCTCTTAAGACATACCTTTTCCTATTTGCTATTATACAGTTATACTCGTGTAGGATGCTGTATTTAATTGTTTAGTATTATTCTTATATATTTTATATTAAGGAAGACAATGATAATTCTAGTTTAGTATTTCACACTTTTGCCAGCTTGAGTTAAATACCGAAGTATTGTATGAAGATTGTGCATTTCTTAGAAAGATCTTGTATCAAGTGGATTCTTAGGTATGTGTTTTTAGAATATTATATTCGAAAAAGGGAAAGCCCAAGCATTCAATGATGTCATCATTCTCCTGTTAACCTCATTTAGGTTGTGAAAATCATGCTGTACGAACCATGCTACTCTGCAGCTTTTACTTAAACATCAAGGAGCTTTATCGATGCTAGTAAAATAATTGTTGTCTAGCTCAAGCATTTCTTTTTATGAGCACATCATTTCCTGGATGATAAATGCTATGATCTTTTCAAATCTCCACCTATTGTTCTAATAAAACCTCAACTGTGAAACCCCAACTGTATTTCATCTTGAAACTGTTCTCTTTCTAGGATTTTATTATACGTGGAGGAAAAAGTCTTCCGTTGTATAGGTGCGTTCTTTCTCATTCTTGCATTACTTTATTCCATTATTTGTTTCTTGTTGTAAGACGACTCGTTAGTTTGTAACTGTTCCGCATTTGTTCTTGCAGTAGAGTTGTTGATGCTGAATCACCATTAGCTATAGTTGTTCCTTCTAGAGGCTGTAGCATCTCAATCGAATTGCGGGATGACGATTTGGCTTGGCCTACTTTCGTGGAGAGAGCAAAATATTCCAAGTATGCTCTCTCATGAGTATGTTACTATGTTTTCATTCCTTTTCCTGCGAAGTTATATATCTTTACATGTGTAAGTTTTTGACGTTCTGTGAACTTCACATCTTATTACCTAGGATGGGTGGTTAGGATCTTAAGTCATAGTACTGTAGTTTTCACAGTTAGTCAAGGCTACTGCATCTTCACAAATCTGGGCTATTTTGTCTATGGATGATGTTCTTATCATGGAGTGCATAGACAAAACATGTTTTCGCCATTAGCCTCTACAAGGAAGATACTGGCCTGCTGCTTAGATTTTTGTTCTTTCTTACTGCTGATTAGAGTTCAGGTAAGTTGGGTTCTCTGAGAAGTTTTAAATTAGTATGTAGAATCTAAGGTGGTTATCTTTATAGAACGAAGGTGTAGAACAGTCTCCTTATGAACCACCATGTGTTCGTTTAGACGTCAGTTTCCATGAGTGGTACTTCCATTCCAGTATAACCTTAATCTGATCAACATTCAAGAACAAAACAGATATACTAATTCAGAAACCATGGAAGTTGCTTAGTTTCATGTGTCAACTTTGAGATATGCAAAAAGTTACATTGTGATCAGTGACCTAGTTCTGACTTGAAAGTAACTTCATGTTTACACCAGCCTGACTGCTTATTTTTATTTGTCAAAGTAGCGGAAATATTGGTTTTACTGCTGTCGGACAACCAATAGAAGCTTTCACAAATATCCTTTTTTCGTCTGGAACAACAGGTAGCTTTCACTTTATGCTGAATGATACAGAAGCATAAACATTAACCGATCACTTCGAAGTCTTAGTATCATGCCAAATACCTTTAACTGTAAACTTATAGTTTGTTGTTTTAAACATTTTTTAACTGTATCCTGGGTGCATGCGACCAAAGTAGTGTGATATTGTGTCTAAATAGTTTCCCATTCTTTGTGTAATCTGCTCTTGTTTTACTTTTGATTACGTTCTTTCTGGTTTGTAGGGGAACCAAAGGCGATCCCATGGACCCATGCAACTCCCTTGAAGGCGGCTGCTGATGCCTGGTGCCACATGGATGTTCGTAAAGGTGATGTTGTTGCGTGGCCTACAAATCTTGGCTGGATGATGGGACCTTGGCTAGTGTATGCGTCTCTGTTGAACGGGCTTCCATTGCTCTATATAATGGGTCACCCATTGGTTCTGGATTTTGCAAGTTTGTACAGGTATCATCTTTACTTAAATGCGGCACGTCTTTTTGGCTACTTTGGTGGAGGTTTGCTCATTTCTTATAAGAGACTGAGGACATTTCTGTCAGATTCCTGTATTTCTTTCTTAGAGTACATTTCTTTACTTAGTTTTAGCTTGTCAATTTTTGAATGGAAGTGTTGAACTCAGGATATGCTTTCAATCTTGCTGCATATGGTGTACTTATTTTCTATGTTAGAGCCTTCTCTTTATTTAAAGTTTTGGTCTTTGTAATTTATTAGTTTTCTTAAACCCGTCTTTGGAACTGACTAGGATGCCAAGGTAACGATGCTTGGAGTGGTTCCCAGTGTTGTCCGGCGCCTGGAAAAATTCGGAATGCACCTATGGATATGATTGGTCTGCCATTCGGTAAGTCAGGCTCACCCATATTGTTTCTTTTCTTTCGAAGCTCACTAGTGCATTGTAGCTATTCTTGTTTCATATCATAAGTAGAAATTTTAGACTCCATGATAACTGTCAGTTTCATGACTGAGTCTAGGATTTTATTGAAATCTGATAGATGCTTTAGCTCCACTGGTGAGGCATCTAACGCCGATGAATACCTCTGGCTGATGGGAAGAGCTCAGTACAAGCCTGTCATCGAATATTGTGGTGGTACCGAGATTGGTGGTGGATTTGTTAGTGGATCGTTGCTGCAACCTCAATCATTATCTGCATTTAGTACACCAGCTATGGGATGTACACTGTATATCCTTGCTGAAGATGGAAATCCTATTGTATGTCATTTCATCCTTTCAGTTTGTTGCATTATTGGACACTAGTCTGGTTAAATTGTACTCTTGTGGTGTAGGCGCTAAATGTGTCTGAAAGGCCTCAATTTTCATTATCATTTGCTGCAGCCTCAATTCTATATTGGCATTTGTCATCTAATGACTTCCCTGCCTTTGGGCTGCTTCTATATTGTATAATGGACATTTCTTACTAACAGAATTACAGAAGTGCTGATGGTATTCTTACCAAACCACAATTAATGAAGACAAACTAAATCTCTGTAGTAACTTGATGGACAGTGTGGTACTAATCACTTAGCAAGTTGTTAACCTAATTCTGAATTGGTGAAATTCCCAGCCACACAATGCTCCAGGGATAGGTGAACTGGCCCTTGATCCAAGAATGCTAGGCGCTTCAAATACGCTGCTGAATGCTCAACACTATGATGTCTACTTCAAGGGGATGCCCATCGTGAATGGGAAGGTAAGCACATTTCTGTCGCTGCTTACTAAATGCCATTCAATTGTGGAGTATTTAGTTTATATATTTATTACATTTATCATCCAGGTTCTTCGAAAACACGGGATGAGTTTGAAGCATTTCTTTTGCTGGATATTATAAAGCGCATGGTCGTGCAGATGATACAATGAATCTTGGGGGCATTAAGGTTTGTATACAACGCTACATGAGCTTCAACAACTAATTCACATCTGACTTATTCTATTTTGCTAATGCAGATAAGTTCAATTGAGATTGAGCGGATTTGTAATTCAGTTGATGATACTATCCTTGAAACAGCAGCTATTGGGGTTCCCACTTTGGAGGTGGCCCTGAAAGATTGGTTATTATTGTAGTCTTCAAGGATATAAAAATTCTGCGCCAAACTTGAATCAACTGAGGACTGTATTTAATTCTTCGCTGCAACAGAAGTTAAATCCTTTATTCAGGGTTTGTTAGTCTTGGTCTGCCTGAAGTTTTATTATCTCAAAATGATTTTTGTAATGTGGATAGGATGCAAGGCAAACCACTTGCCATCTTGACACCTACACATCCCATGTGTATAGGCGCTCACCATATCTTGTTTGCCAGCCGTCCTATTTGTAGACCAAATAGGAAGGAAGACTTTATACTTTTAACTTCTACTGCTTTGAGATAGTAATGCCGACTCTGGTTTCTTATACCTCTATTTTTCAGGTTTCTTATGTGATGCCTATGGCGGCTCTTCCAAGGACAGCCTCAAATAAGGTCATGAGAAGGGTTTGCGGCAGCAGTTGGTTCAGCACCAGCGAGAGGCTAAGTTGTAAATTTGTGTTATGGATCTATAGCTACATGCTTCTGGGAATATTACAGCAAAGGTCTGTTTTGCAGACAAGTTGTAGTCAGAATCATTTGCCTCACCGAAATGAACTTGAGGTTGTTTACGTCTTCAGAGACCATCTGAATTCAGAAGGAATCCTTTATGCATGTAGATCAATTCCCACAGATACATTGACAATATAATCATCATGAAATTACCTTGGTTAGAAATCTCTCTATTGTAAATAGCATGCATAAATATGTTGCGGATGTAATCGGGTCGATATAAAATATGTTGCATAATTATTACGGAATACAAAAAGGATTAGTCTTGGCTAAGCTAGCTATTGATCGTTTCCTGTAGCGCCCACCCACTTATTATTCCCTCAGCTTGTAAGTAAGCGGAGCGTAATAATTTGGATCAAGGATCCAAAAGATAATAAAAACTAGTGTGAAATCAATAAATTCACAAAAGCTATAAGAAAACTAGAGAACAATAACTAAATAAAATATCTTTGATAAATCAAATAAGATAATAATGTGAATGTGTAGGAATTCTACAAGGCTAGGCCTTCTTATATAGAGCTTCACTATTTCCTAAAAGTAATAAAACTAGAAAAGGAAATCATACCAAACTAGGAAACTAATATGTCCTAGAATAGTTCTAGAATAGGAAAATCATAAATTAGAAAATAATACTAGAAATAGAATACGGTTTGACACTAATGTCAAACGTTGTTTTTGTCTAGATGTTCTACATCGGGCCCCCCCTTCTTGAAAAGAACTCGACCGGAGAGTTTGGTGTTGGAAAGAGAAACATCATCGACGGGAAAGTAAGGAAAGATATCCTTAACATTGAATGTGGGCCCGAAAAATGTTCATATTATTTGGGAAGTCGACAACATATGCATTATTCTTGATCTTCTTGAGAATGCGGATAGGACCAATCTTCTTATACTTCGTCTTGTTGTATGTACCGTCGGAAAACGATCCTTGCTTAAGTACACCATAACAGGATCACCAACTTCATGCAAGTTGAAAACGACGTCGGCGATCGGCATCTATCTTGTACTTGGCATTAACGGCTTCCAAGTTTTCTTTACCTTATCATGTAGCACTTGTAGGGACTCCTATCATGTGATGCAACGCGACATTGGAACTAGGAATGGATGGTAAAGAGGCGAGATCGATGTATGGTTAGGAACCTTGGAATAAACAATGCGAAAAGGTGCATAACTTTGTGAGCCGATAGGAAGCGAATTATAGGCGAACTCGAAGCTTGAGCGAAGATAGATCCCATTGTCTAGGCTTGTCTCAGGATAAACAACGAAATAAGATTCCCCTAATGATCGGTTTACTACTTCGGTTGCCCATCGGTTTGTGGGTTGGCTGTCTTTCCTCAAAGCTAACATTTGATTTGGTTTGGAGACGAGTCCAAAGTGTCTTCCAAAACCAACTTAAGAACTTAGTGTCTCGATCGAAGTAATGGTCTTTGGAATACCATGTAGCCGGACTATCTCACGGAAGAAAAGATTTAGTAGTCCAAATCCATAGTCTTCTTGCAAGGAATAAAATGTGCCATTTTTGAGAAAGCGATCAACAACCACAAAAGCTGAGATCATGAGCTCTTTGGGTTCTCGGTAAACCTAGAACAAAATCCATTGATATATCTTCCCGAGGAGCATCACGGAGCTTGGGGAGGAATGTATAACTTGATTATTTTGTGCATGACCTTTCTTCGTTGACAAACCATCTGACGTCGTACAAAATCATGGACATCCTTTTTTGAGAGAATTCCAAAAGTAGCAGTTTCCACAAGAGAAATAGTTTTTATCTCGCCCAAATGACCCGGAGAAAGACCACTATTATGTAACTCCTTAATAAGGTGTTCACGAATGGAACCATCGGGAATGCATAAGCGACTACCCTTAAAAGAAACCCATTATGTAGAGCAAAATCACCGTACCTTGTTGTGCGGAGGAACATTTACGTAGTAAGAAAAAATCACGGATCGTTAGGATATAACTCTTTAAGGAAGTCAAAAGCAACCATGACACGGATAGTAATAAGGGTAAGTCACGAGCACTATGATTTGTGAAACGGCTTAGATGCGTCCGCAGCCTTGTTGCTCAAACCGGATTTGTCTTGAATAGAGAACGTATATTCTTGTAAAGTAGGATCCAACTTGCATGCATTCTATTGGATGGTGATTGATTACGTATATATTTGAGGCTTGGTGATCGGTATACAGACAAAATCCTTGTGTATTAAGTAATGTCTCCATTTTCGTAGTGCGAATCACCGCATAGAATTCTAACTCATAAGTAGACCACTTTTGTCGAATACAGCCAAGCTTTTCACTAAGAAATTCAATAGGTTTACCTTCTTGTGATAAACGGCACCAACTCCTAATATAGAAGCATCGGGAATGTACCTCAAAAGCTTGTTGAAATCGGGTAGTGCAAGGATAGGAGCGAGTAAGCCTTTCTTTGAGTAATTGAAAACTTCGATTGACTTCATTTTGTCCATTTAAACCTTTTATCCTTCCAAGCATCGGTATAGGAACTCTGATAGATCCGAAATCTTATAAATCGTCGGTAAAGGCTAAACCATGAAAACCGAGCCGGAGTTTGTTTTAGGAGTAGGCCAATCACGAATAGGCTGCGATCTTTGAATTATCTACTTGAATACCATCGGCGAAACAACGTAACCCAAAACAAAACCTTTGAAGTGAAAAATTGACGCCATTGATAAATAACTCATTCTCCTTGAGAGCATTGAAAACAACCCTTAAGTGAGAGCGATGTTCCTCTTGATTTTAGAATAGATAAGGATGTCATCGAAATAAACCCTGACAAACTTACCAATGAAGGACTTTAAGACTTGATTCATAAGTCTCATGAATGTACTTGGAGCATTAGACAAACCAAATGGCATAACAAACCACTCGAAGAGACCATCCGCTTGTCTTAAATACCGTCTTCCATTCATCCCCAAGTCGAGTCGGATACGATGATATCCACTTTAAGATCAATCTTAGAAAATATTATGGGCAAGGAGGAGCATATCAAACATATCTCGTCTAATCTTGGGATTGGGAAGCGATAGCGGATTGTGATTTTATAACGGCTCTACTATCAATACACATACGCCAAGTTCCATCTTTTTAGGCACAAGAAGGGCGGGAACAACACAAGGGCTCAAACTAGGTTGTTGAAACCTTTAGAAAGCAATTAAATCTTTGTCCTCGAAGTATATCATGTTCATAGGGCTCATCTTGTTAGTGGGGAAGATTAGGTAGACTTGCACAGGGCGTGAGATCTATTTGGTGTTGAATATTTTCTCATAGGAGGCAGAAGACTCGGGCATATCGGATGGTAAAACACATGCAAACTCATCTAATAAAATTTGCACTTGAGTAGGAATAGTTGTGGGAAGGTCCGGGGTAGAAGGTTGTACAACTAAAGCATAAATCATACCTGATTCTTGTGCATCTGCTAAGATATCCGGGGAAACCAGCATTGTAGTCTCTTCTTGTTGTAGACTTGGCTTAGGTTTCGCATACGATGGTTGCAATATGATTCTGTTTCCATTGTACATGAATGAATACGTATTAGCTTTACCTCTATAATTACCTCTACATAGTATAACCATGGGCGTCGATAATATGTGGCAAGCATTAATATCCACAACATCACAAACCATTTGTCTCGTTATATGCTCCAATTTTAAATGACACGTAACATTGAGAATCTACATTCTTCTTGTTGTTATCATCAATCCAACCAATGGAGTATGGTTTAGGATGTGGATGAGTAGATAATTGCAGCTTTTCCACCAATCTAGATGAAACAATATTTTGACAACTTCCACTGTCAATGATCATATCACATATCTTGTCTTGCACACGACATTGAGTGCGGAATAGACGATTACGGGTTGGATAGTCAACACGAGGAATGGACAATAGATTTCGAATAACATAAGAGACATAATCACTTTCATCTCCTTCCTCCGCATATGCTTGTATATCTTCGATATTTCTATGAACATCTTCACTTTCTTCCTCATACACAATGAGACTCTTCTTCGGTCATCAATGTACGCCCACTTCTACATTGGTTTGATGTATGACCTGGTTGCTTACACTTATAGCACTTGTTTTCGTGTTGGGTATGCATAAGGGTTTTGAGGTTTTGGTCGAATGAGTGGAGCATTACTAGGCTGGGGTGGAGGTGGTGGAGTCTTAGTGGTAGGTGGGGTTTGGGAAGAAGATGGTTGGGTGGTAGTGGTGATGGGAGTAGGAGAAGTACGGGACTGAAATGGAGAAGGTTGTTGCCTATTAGGAAAATTTTGAAGCGAAGGTTTTCTAGGGTAAGAGAATGAGGATTTTTGGTATGGTTGTGGAGAAAGCATGAAAGATTCTATCTTTAGAGCATTATTAATGACAGCATGAAGAGAAGTATATTGTTGAGTAGCTAACCTTTCTTGTATATTCCAATCAAGTCCATTGATGAACCGCCCAATTGTTTGATCAAGCGCGTCTCATTGAGCTGGTTCAGAGATAACAAGCGGGAAAATTCGATTACATACTCTTATGCCGATGCGGTTGCCTTGGCGGCAGTTTTGCAAATTGATGAACAAGGTTTGTATGTAATCCAGGAGGAAGAAATCTTCTCTTCAACGGTTGTTTCATGGCTATCCGAGGATTGAACTTGTCGCAATCCTTGATTGGCTCGTTCTATTTGAAGATGATCCCACCATGAAGAAGGCTGGTCCGATTAAACTTGAAAGCAACAAGCTCTACTTGTTGATCTTCGGTATGCGCATATAAGCAAGGAAGCGATCAAGCTGTACACTGACCAATCTAAGAAATCTTCAATGTGTAAGAGTCCATCAAACGGGGTTATATCGGCTTTGGGGCGATAGTTTTGTGGATTTCCCATGTTCCTTTGCTTGGCGCGGTGGTGGAGGATAATAATATGGCTCATAATCTTCAACATCAATTGCTTGTTGTTTTGTAGAAGATTTGAGCAAGTTTTGGGGAGTAGAGTAAGAGTTGAAATCTTCAAAGAATTCAAATTGTGGGGTTGTGTAAGGTGGACAAGAAGAGTATCTTTGGAGTGGATTGTAATGGATGATAATATGATTTATTTAGGGAGGCGTAATTCTTTGGAAGAAGGTTGGGAAGAGAGGTTGAAGGGTTTGAAGATTAGTAGTAGAGTTGGGAGGGGTGGAAGTATGGGGATGGATAATTTCATCTTGGGTCTTAGATTTTTCTCCAAGTACCTTCTTTCCTTCTTCTCCTTCTTCTCCATGAACTTAATAAACATACTTTCGATTTTTTTGTGATATCATCGAAACGTTCATCCATTACTTGTGGTTAGCTTCTTTTCAATATTGATTCCCATTGCTTTCACATCGACTTCTAGGTCTTTCCTCAAACTAGTTCTTAACTCTTCAATCTTCTTATCACCCATGTTAGTGGAGGCTCTCAATCGAGGCTCTGGTACCACTTAACGTAGCGGAAGCGTAATAATTTGGATCAAGGATCCAAAAGATAATGAAAACTAGTGTGAAATCAATAGATTCACAAAAGCTATAAGAAAACTAGAGAACAATAACTAAATAAAATATCTTTGATAAATCAAATAAGATAATAATGTGAATGTGTAGGAATTCTACAAGGCTAGGCCTTCTTATATAGGCTTCACTATTTCTTAAAAGTAATAAAACTAGAAAAGGAAATCATACCAAACTAGGAAACTAATATGTTCTAGAATAGTTACTAGAATAGGGAAATCATAAATTAGGAAATAATACTAGAAATAGAATATGGTTTGACATTAATGTCAAACAGGGGTGACTTTGTCTAGATGTTTTACATCAGCTTGATTTATCAGGGTTCTCATGATTCGGGACTAAAGTGCCTCATGTATTGTTGATAGCACCTTTCGCTCAGTGACCAAATCTTTTTTTTTTAGTGGAAATTGCTTCCCCTTGTGCTGCTGATAATTTTCATGCAGTTTTCCACTCTACACCTGATTTCACCCTTGAATATAGAAAAAGAAAAAGACTTCCATCACATGATCTTTCAATTATTTTCGATCTTCAACATCTCAAACAAGAAATCATTCAAAGTGTCAACAGGGCCAGGCAAACACCAATGCACACAATCATTGGGGGAGTAAATAAGAGCTGAAATCTTCAAAGAATTCAAATTGTGGGGTTGTGTAAGGTGGACAAGAAGAGTATGCTGGAGTTAGATTGTAATGGATGATAATATGAATTTTATTTAGGAAATAATTGCTGGAAGAAGGTGGGAAGGGCTGGGGGGTTTGAAGATTAGTAGTAGAGTTGGGAGGGTGGAAGTATAGGGATGGATAATTTCATCTTGGGTCTTAGATTTTTCTCCAGTACATGCCTTCTTCTCCCATGAACTTAATAAACATACTTTCGATTTTTTGTGATATTATCATCAGAAACCATTTCATCCATTACTGTGGTTAGCTTCTTTTCAATATTGATTCCCATTGCTTTCACATCAGCTTGGTCTTTCCTCAAACTAGTTCTTAACTCTTCCAATCTTCTTATACCATGTTAGTAGGCTCTCAATCGAGGCTCTGGTACCACTTAACATAGCGGAAGCGTAATAATTTGGATCAAGGATCCAAAGATAATGAAAACTAGTGTGAAATCAATACAGATTCACAAAAGCTATAAGAAAACTAGAGAAACAATAATTAAATAAAATATCTTTGATAAATCAAATAAGATAATAATGTGAATGTGTAGGAATTCTTGGCAAGGCCAGGCCTTTACTTATATAGGCTTCACTATTTCAAAGTAATAAAACTAGAAAAGAAATCATACCAAACTAGAAACTAATATATTCTGAGAATAGTTATAGAATAGGGAAATCATAAATTAGGAAATAATACTAGAAATAGAATGGTTTGACATTAATGTCAAACAGGAGTGACTTTGTCTAGATGT